>CAKNYM010035711.1:13568-24927 GCA_932195095.1 Andricus curvator
AGAGCATTGCAGCGCGAATTTGACAGATGGTCTATATGCCGCGTTTGCTTTGCTGCTTACTACTACAGTCTAATTCACATACACAGGACATCTCAATTTTATTCTACATTTTTCTCCATTTCGCGACGTATTTCGAAAAATTTAGGTTCGCCATCATCAAGTTTTGGGTCTTTGAATATTGCATGACCTCTGAAAATGCTTCTGTGATGTCAGAATTGTGAGTAAACAAATAAATTTGCGAACGGTTCTCGCCGTTCAAATGCTGTCTTCTGCTATCCGCAGATTTCTCCCTTTCGCAAAATTTATAATTTCCGTGAAAATAATAATTGCCTCAGCAAAAGGCTTCATTCCTATCAATTTTGTTGATCCCAGGATCTCGCAAAACCCCGGATATTAGACAAGTTTTCTTTCTTTCGTTCTCAAATGCTTGGGGAAAAATATATATGGAGTCAGTGCCGTGCCTAGAAAAAAAAAATTCCAAGACGGATCTAACGAACACCCTTAAGGCAAATCATTTTTACAAAGTTCGCTATATAATTAAGGTTTTCTATGGAATATTAGAATAATGTATAACCGAAACAAACTTTGAAAATCGAAAACATAAATCTGTTGAAAAATAGCGCATGAAGAGCCTAATTGCGGATAATTTATAATAATTTATAGTTTGGAGACTATTAATCCCTTGTCAGTTTAAGGTTTCAAAAAATACTCATGTTTCCAAACTTTGTTCAAACAGTCATAAGACCATTTCTTAAATCGGAGACACGTCATTTCACGTTTACGATTCCACAATACGACCTTCTTATAATTACAATAGAGTTAAGAATGTAATACCATCGCGTCGTTTTGTTAAACTTGTCTATTTTTCAAGTTTTCTTTATTAATAGACCTTTTTCATTATTATATGCATTCTTAAGTGAATTTATATTAATGTATCTAACAATTAGTTGTTTTCCACTATTGAATTAGGAAATACCTAAACTAATAGAATTGGTAATTTTGCACTAATCTTTGATGGGTCACTTTTAGACAATCGAATGTGTGAAATTTTAGTATCTGTTAGTCAAATTTTACCATTTTTCATTTGAATAGACATCAAAGTATTTTTGCGTTAAGAAAAAAGTTATACAATCGTGATACCCTTCTGGAGATACTCAAGTTCATACTCATTCAAGTTCACGGCAAAAATTTAGCCGTGAAAAAGTCACGAACTTGTAGCTAGGTCTCGGATAAGAGATAAAGAAATAAAACATTACACCCTTATTTCTATCAGAAATGTATGGATAAATTTCGAAAATTTTTATGAACAGTTCGAATTTCTTACGAACATTTCCTGAAAATTTTAGACTGAAATGTAAAAAGGAAAAATTTGATTTGTGCGATTTCATTTATACTATACTATTATGTGCGCGCGCTAACCTTTGTGTTCCTTTTTCTCATTTACTCAATTTTCGAATAACTATTTATTTGTTAACATTTTTTGACGTATAAAATTCTTGCTGAAATTATATTCTCAAAGAATTTATTCAGTGAATCCATGTAACGTAAAATTTAATCTTACTATTAATAATAGTAAATCGCGAGACATTATTTGAAGATTTCAAGTGCACGTTATGTAATTTAATATATTTAAAAAAACATAATTTTTGTACAAGAATTTTGTTGAAAAGTCGTCTTTTCGGGTAGAAAATTAATCTTGTTTGTTGAAAATTCAACTTATTGGTTAAAAATTCAACGATTTGGCAGAAAATTCATATTTTTTGTTAAAAAGTCGTCTTCCTGGGTAGAAAAATTATTCTTCTTTGTTGTAAGTTCAACTTTTTGGTTGATAATTCAACTATCTTGTTAAAAATTCATATATTTTGTTCAAAAGTTGTCTTTCTGGGTACAAAATTCTTCTTCTTTGTTGACAGTTCAACTTTTTGGTTGATAATTCAACTAGCTTGTTAAAAATTTATCTTTTTTATTGAAAAGGATCTTTTTTTGTTAAAAGTTTTTTTTTACGTCACTGTTTTCTGAAATATTAGAATTTTCAGCTTAAAAACTTTACTCTTTTGTTGAAAATTCAGCTTTCCCTGGCGGACCGGCTGAACGCTAGCGTTACGCTACAGCGTAACCATAAAGTCCTTAATATAAAATCTCTGAACGATATTGTCGTTTTCGATTCTGACGATTTTCGAGAGTAACGCTGGTAACGTTTTCTTACTGTAGGCCGCTCATATTCAACAGTAGTGTGTGTCTGTGTGTGGTACTGCATTTGAAATCAGTGATGCTAACTGAGTCGCCTTTATCTGCGCATGTTTGAATTGTAATATAGCTGATTGGCTGTAGCACGCGCCTGTATTTGAATTCCCAATGAGGACTCGAACTAGAACCAATAAGCGCCATTCAGTCGAAGCATGCGCATGTCAAGGTGGTCTTTTCGGGATCACTGTGGGAAATAGTAATCGAATCGAATAGTAGTTCGAGTTCGATAATGCGACACGTGTTTTTTCGTATTTGGTAATGCGCGGCTCAGTGTTGCCAACCGTTGCACGGCAAAGTCTGTAAAAGGAGTGATGAACCATAACCTCAATTGTGATGGTAGTCTGTTTTTAAACTTTTTACGCAAACAAGAAATTTTCAAATGAATAATTTGTACGCTCTGTAACAGTGGTTTCTATTATAATTTAATTATATTTATCATATTAAATATCATTTGTGGAACTCGTGCATGTCTCGGTTCTACTTTCCCTATAGGATTGAAATCTCCATTTCCTTATTCGGTTTGAATAGAAGTATCTCAGAGATCTATGTATGTCCACAGATAAAAAATTTTATAATTTAAAAAGAAGTTCAAATTAAGCATTTTCACGCTCTTAATGGACACTCCTATTAAAAAAAACACCGATACTTTAAAGAATTGATTTTGATAATTTGAAGCGATTTCAAAGAAGTTCAAAGACTATAAGGTACTTTTTTTCCAAATCCAAGGAATTTTCAAGATCTTTAAACAGTTGCAAGGAATTTCAAAATATTTCAAAGTATTTTAAATATTTTGAGGTATTATAAAATACTTTCAGGAATTTTTAATTGATTTCACTAACTTAATAGGATTTCAGAGGATTTGAAAATTTTCCATTGATTCTAAAAGATTTCAAATTCATATATTGTAGGAAAATATTTCAAAGAATTTCAGTAGATTCCAAGGAATTTTTTATTTATTTCAATAATTTAAAGGAATTTTGAAAGACTGGGAATATTTCAGGGCATTTGAAAAGAATCCAAAGCATTTGAAAGAGATGTCAATAATTTCAATGAATGCCAACAGATTTTAAAGGGTTTGAAATATTTCAGGATATTTTTACAGATTTCAAGGAATTTTCAAAGGATTTTAGCAATTTAATTGATTCAAAAGGATTTTTTAAGGAATTTTTCAAGATTAGGAATATTTTAGGGTATTTCAATAGAATCCAAGGTATTTCCAAGAGATTTCAACAATTTGGAGGAATTTCAAACAAAAGTAAAGAATCTGAAAACTGCTAGATGATTCTTGAAGATTCCAAGGATTTTTCATTTTATTTCAGTACTTTAATTGATTTCAGAGGATTTGCAATATTCTGGAGTAATTTAAAAGATTCCAAGGCATTTTGGAAAGTTTCAAAAAGTTTTAAGTGATTTTCAAAGTTTTGAAAGGCCTTGAAATATTTTGGGGAATTTCTAATGACTCCAAGGAATTTTTTTATTTGAATAGTTTGAAGGAATTTCAAAGGATTTGAAATATTTTATGCTATTTTTCAAATTTTCATTTGATTTTGAAGAGATTAAAAAAGTTTCAAGAATCCAAGGAATTTTGAATTTATTTCAGTAATTGATTTCAGAGGATTTCAAATATTTTTTAAATTTTCATTTGATTTTAAAGAGATTTAAAAAGTTTCAGGGAATTTTAAGAAAGTTTTGAGGACTTGAAAACTTTTAGATTATTCTAAAAGATTCCTAGGAGTTTTCAATTGATATCAGTAATTGAATTGATTTCAGAGAATTGGAAATATTTTAGAGTATTTTAGAAGATTTCAAGGCATTTTCGAAAGCTTTAAAAAGTTTCAACTTTTAAGTAATTTTAAAATAATCGAAATAAATATGTAAGGAATTTGAAAAGACTCCAAGGAATTTCAAGAGATTTGAATAATTTTGAGAAATTTCAAAAAATGGTAAAGGATTTGAGAACTTTGAAAGTCTTGTAAAAGATTTCAAGACATATTCGTAAGCTTTAAAAAGTTTCAAGTGATTTTTAAAGAATCAAAGGATTTCAATAATTTGAAAGAGTTTCAAAGGATTGGAAATATTTTAGGGTGCTTTTAAAAATTGCAAGGGATTTTGGAGAGTTTAACAAATTTCAAGGAATTCAAAAATATTGTGAAGAAGTTTAAATATCTTAGGGTATTTTGAAAGATCCTAGAAATTTTTTAGTTGGTTTTAGTATTTTAATCTTACTCATAGGATTTGAATCATTTTACGATATTTTAAAAGATCTAAAGCATTTTCAAGAGCTTTGAAATGTTTCAATTGATTTCCAAAGGTTTGAAAGGATTTGAAAACTTCAAGAGTATTTCAAAAGATTCTAAGGAATATTCAATTGGTTTTAGAGGATTTGAAATATTTTAGAGTATTTAAAAAGATTCTAAAGCATTTTCAAGAGATTTGAAAAAATTTGCCTGGGGTATTGTATCAAAGAGTTTTCTAAAATTCTATGTATCATTCATTTTTTCAAACTTTGTAAAGCTTATATAATAACGAAAATTAATATTATTCGTAGTATTTATCAATTTGAAATTTATATGCTCATATACATGTTAAAACGAATGATTCACAATTTAATTTATAAATAAAATTTCTTTTAATTTATAAAATAAAAAATGTATTACGGCAATATAATTTACAAATAAGTTAAGTGTTACAAAAATTTAAGAGCCGATTATAATAAATTGAATTATAATTATATTCACAATTTTTTCAAGATGATAACGATGACAGAATTTACCTACAAATAAATTATGAGAAATCCATTATTCCTTTAGCTTCAACAGAGAAAAAATATGAAAAGGAGCTCCTTATTGAAGGCTACGTACATCATCCTGTAGTGCCTTCTAATTATTTTTTACAAATATTTTGTAACATTAATTAAATATAAATAACATAGAAAAAATAAGTATTTGGTTTATTCTTTTTCATAAAAAAAATTAATAGGCGCGCGCAAGACTGCTAGTAACCCTAAAAAATAAACTTATTGAAATTACTGCATCACGTTCTAACGGAAAATTATAATTGCAACAATTTAGATATTTATTTTGTTTATTTTATTCATTATAATTCGAATTACTTTAAGATTACTTTATGGTTTTTGTTCTTAAAAATTCTAATATTTGATTGAACTTTAATCTTTTTTGTTTCAAAATTCGACCATTTCATTGAAAAGTTTTTTGGCGCGTGGAGCAAAGAATAAAAAAGTTAGGTTATAATGCCAAAAAGTTACAGTACGAAGTACGTACCTTTATAGCATACTAAAAAAAAAGAGTGGGATCTTTTTTTAAAATTAGTCCCAATTCTGGATCCCAATTCTCAATCTATTTAACATTTTCACGCAAAGACGAACAATAAATAATCTTCAAAATGTCGACGCTTTCCCGAAGTTCGCTGTCGGAAATCTTAGAACACTGGATAATTCTAGTGGATAATTCTAGTTGATATGAACACCTCACCCCGTTCTAAAAACTTTACATAAATGATTAACGAGGTGATTTGAGAATCATTTAAAGCGATTTATCCACATGACTTTACCGGTTTATCTGTTTACTGTTCGTCACTTTTATGAAGGTGTCTTCCTTCCGTTCTTTCTTTGCCCAATAATAATCGAACGGCAGACTAATCGAATACATTCGAGATTAGCGCGGCAAATTCAAATCTAAATAAGTATAAATCTAAACAGATTTGAAAAATACCTACAAAATACTAACTTGATAATTGTATATCTATTAACTAATTTTAAGAGCAAAAAAACATATATTTTTAGACATTTTGTTCAAATGAATTTAAGCTTTTTTTTAGTTTTTTTCTTGTTTCTTATATTCTTTGCATATGAAAAGTTAACTTTAACTAATTAACTTTAGATTATTCACTGAACTTAAAATTAGTTGAATATTCACTAATTAAGACAGGGAGTAATTTTAAATCTAATTAATTCTAATTTTTAAACTAACTCTCATTTACAGAGGTTAGCCCGATTTGGTCCCGAACATAACCACAACAGTAGCCATGATCAGGGCCGCATTCAGCTAACCCGATCGGGGCCACGTCGGGAATCAGGATAAAATTGGACAATTTCTCCACAAAATCTCTTCACGAAATTTATGGAATTCATGGAATTCGCGTAATTAATGGAATTCACCAAATTTATGGAATTCACGGAATTCACTAAATTTATGGAACTCACAGAAGTCATGGAGTTCACAAAATTCATGAAATTCACGAAATTTATGGAATTCACGGAATTCATTGAATTCACGGAATTCATGGAATTCACGAAAGTCCATCTTTCTTGGATAAAATAGCAACTGTTTGATTGAAAATGCAACACGAGAACAATTTTGTTAAAAACTGATACTTTTTGGTTGAAAATTTCAACTATTTTGTTGAAAATTCAAATGTTTTGATGCAAATGCAACTATTTTTTGGAAAACTTAACAAATCCACTGCAGTTTTCAATTGTGGCCAAATTTTTGCTCCCAGAATTTCCCAAATTAGGTAAAATATTGGGCGATAGTCAATTCCGCCCTGGTACCTGCGAACGGCTCCCCCACTACACGGCTTCCCCTCACTCAGCCGAACTGCTGCCGTCGATCCTGGTTACCGTCCTTTGTACCTAATGAGCACTAAAATGTGGAATATAACATTTTTTCAATTCAGCACTTGGTAATTTATAAATATAATATTTAAAATCTGCGAATTATAACGATTTCAACGATATGTTATTTTACTTAAAAATTTGAAAATTAAAGAATAAATGTGGAATTATGAGGAAATGAAAATTTTTTCAGAATATTTCACTCAAATCCACTGCAGTAGCTTCAATTTATTGGTCCAATATTTTGGGCAGATTGCAATTCCGCCCTGGTACCTGTGTACGGCTCCCCCACTATACGCTTCCCCTCACTCAGCCGAACTGCTGCCGCCGAGCCTGGTCAGCGGGAGTCCTCTTTGTACCCAATGATGACTAGAATGCGGAATATAACATTTTTTCAAATCAGCACTAGGTAATTGATTAATTTATTTTATGAACAAATTTTGCAGTATTTTTATCAAATTCAATTTTTAATTTATTGGTTGGCTGAAATTTGGCCACATTTGAAAACTTATTAACAAACATCATGAATTTAGTTTATTTCTCAAGCAGTCGCATTTCCCAAAATTATTCTTGAATAATTTCACACTCCCAGACGAAAAGTATAAATAGTGTCATCCCTAGCTTAATTTGGAAACTCATTAACAAAAATCATAATTTTTTTTACAGCTTAACCAATTTGTTTCTGAAAGTTAATTAAAAATACTATTTTACATGTAAAAAGCAGAATATAAAGGATTTTCGTGGAGTCAACCTGAAAAGTGTCGTTTTTCAAATCTGACTTTAGACATTTTGAACATTACCAAAACACTAAATTGTATTCGCTTAAGTATCGAAGAAATTTTTAAAACGGAATTCGGCAAATTTTGAAAAAAATTATTCTTCATTTCAAAAATTTCCAAACCTAATTTTCAAACCAAAGAAATAGGAATTTTCAAAAAAGGAGTTGAATTTTTAACCAAAAAAGATTTTTCAGTCAATAAAGAAAATAAATATCAGCCAAAATGCTAAATTTTTAATCCAAGAAGACGAATTTCTGGGAAAACTGTTTAGTTTTCAACCAAAAGATATGAATTTTGAACACAGAAAGTTTTATTTTAAACACAAAAATATGAATTTTTTAGCAAAATAATTGAATTTTCAACTGAAAAAGATAAATTATCAAGCAAAAATTGAATAGTTACATTTGCAGTTAAAAAATTTATTTTTAACTAAATAAAAACGAATTTTCAACCGAGCGGTAAAAATTTCAACCAAAAAAACGAATTTTCTACTAAAATAATGAGTCTTCAACCACAACAATGTATTTTTAACAAACAAACAAATTTTAATCAAACAGTTGAATTTTCGACAGAAAAGATTAATTTTCTACGCAAAAAGATTAATTTGTAACAAAATACATCAATTATCACAAAACTATTTAAAATTAAAGAATTTTCAACCAAAAATGGGATAGTTGAATTTTCGGTCAAAAATAATTAATTTTCAACCAAAAAATAAAAGTGATTTTCATTAAAAACTGAAAAAATGTTTAGTGAATTATTAAGTTGGAAAATATTGGAGTAAGTTTAAGATATATTTAGAAATTTTGAAAATATTTCAAAAAATTTAAAACAAAACTAACATTTTTGAAGATTCCGAACACAACATTTAAAAGCTTTCTAAGCATTTTGAAAGGTTTCAAAAGAATAAATTTTTTTTATTAAAATTCCTAGGAAAACTAAAAATGAATTCTTTTTTGAAAAATTAATTTGAAACAATATTTTTTTCTATTTTCAAAATAGAATCTGAAAGGTTTTGAAGCAATTTTTTTGATTTTGGTGGATTTTTAAAAAATTGTAGGAAAAATTCCAGTTTCAAGATAATAAATAACAAAATTTGCATTAGATTCCTGGAAAATTTTTTTATGAATCATTAAAACAAATTTTAGAACAATTTTTGATATATAAATTAATGTTTCTAGCTTAAAATTGCCTAAAATTATATAATTTTAAAAATTTATACTTTTTTTTATGGATTCTTCAATGTTAAATTATTAAACATTTTGGCTCAGACTCTTTTTCTTTATCGTCTGAAAAATCTGTCTTGGTTAAAAATTCAACCCTTTTTATAAAAATTCCTTTTTTTGAGAGATTGTTTCCATATTCTGATTTTTATGTATTAAAATAGTATTTTTGATAAACTTTCATAAACAAATTGGTTAAATAGTAACAAAAATGTATGATGTTTGTTAATGAGTTTCCAAAGCAGAATATGGAGACAATCTAAAAAATTTTGGTTTTTAAAATCTAATTTTAGAAATTTCGAACAGAGACCAAAACGGAAAATTGCATTTGCTCAAGTGTCGAGAAAAAGTTAAAAACTGAATTCGGCAAAAAAATTTTAAAATAATTATTCTTGCTTTCAAAAATAATATGTTTGATATTATGTCACCAGGCGTTTTACTACTGGCACTTCTGTTTTATTTTCATTAACTTAAGCCTCAACAAAAACAGACTAATTTTCAAACCAAAAAAGAAAGGAATTTTTATAAAAAGAGTTAAATTTTTAACCAAGAAAGATTTTTCCGTCGATAAAGAAACAAAGTCTGAACCAAAATGTTTAATAATTCAACATTGAAGAATCAATCAAAAAATGTATAAGTTTATATAATTTTAGGCAATTTCAAGCTAGTTGAAATTTGTTCTAAAATCGTTTTTAATATTCGCTTAAAAATTTGTTTGAAAAAATCGTGAAAAAATTTTCCAGGAATCTAGTGCAAATTTTGTTATTTATTATCTTGAAACTTGAATTTTTCCTACAATTTTTTGAAATTCCGACAAAATCTAAAAAATTGTTTCAAGATCTTCTAGATTCAATTTTGAAAATTTAAAAAAATATTTTTTCAAATTTATTTTTAGTTTTCCTAGGAATTTTAATAAAAAATTTTTATTCTTTTGAAACCTTTCAAAATGCTTAGAAAGCTTTCCAATGGTCTGTTCAGAATCTTAAAAAATGTACGTTTTGTTTTTAATGCTTTGAAATTTTTTCAAGTTTTAAATTATTTTGGAATTTTTTCAAAATTTCTAAATATATCTGAAACTTACTCGAATATTTTCAAATTAATAATTCGCTAAACATTTTTTCAGTTTTTAATGAAAATCACTTTTTTTTGGTTGAAAATTTATTATTTTTGACCAAAAATTCAACTATTCGATGTTTGGTTGAAAATTGATTTCGTTGGTTGAAAATTCCTTAATTTTAAATAGCTTTATGATAATTCATGTATTTTTTACAAATTAATCTTTTTGGGTAGAAAATAAATGTTTTCCGTTGAAAATTCCACTGTTTGGTTAACATTTTTTTTTTTGTTAAAAATAATTTTTGTGGTTGAAGACTCATTATTTTAGTAAAAAATTCATTTCTTTGGTTGCAGTTTTTACCGTTCTGTTGAAAATTCGTTTTTAATTAGTTAAAAATAAATTTCTTAACTGAAAATGTAACTATTCAATATAATTGATCTTTTTCAGTTGAAAATTCATATTTTTGTGTCGAAAATTAAACTTTTTTTCCAAAATTCATATCTTTGGGTTGAAAACTAAACTGTTTTGCCAGAAATTCGTCTTTTTGGATTAAAAATTTAAGATTTTGGCTGGGATTTTTTTTTTATTGACTGCAATCACCATTGCCAATTTTTTGCTTAAAATCGAAAAAACAATTTCATTTTTTATTGAATTAAAATAATTTCAAGAAATATATCAATGCTCAAAGTAACTAAGTGATTGAATAATAACTAAAATTTTAAACTATTATTTTTTAAATTATTGTACAAAAAACGATATATCGAAAAAACTATTTTACCATAATATAGTTAATGTTGCTTCCTCCTAGAGGAAGCTTTGCAATCGTAACATTTTCCAAAAAATTTAAATTTATTTAATTAAACCTTCCTCCATTTAAAAATGTCTAATACAATCTTCTAAGCAATTGTCCGGATGTGTGTGTGTGTGTGTGTGTGTGGATGTCACACTTTTTTGTGAACACATTTAAAAACTCGGGTTTTTATAGTAAAACTTTTTTCATTAGCATAATTTAAAGTTGATGAAAGAATATAAAAGATTCCTTGGTTCGAGACGAATCGATTGACCTATAATATTATACAGTTCATTAAAGAGTAGGGAAGTTATGGTAATTTATATATTTTGAAAATCGGTTTTTCATAGTAAAAATTTTTTCATTAACATAATTGAAAGTTGATGCAAGAACAGAAAAGATCTGTTGATTCGAGTCAAATCGATTGACCTATAATATTAATACATTTTATTGAAGATTAAGGAAGCTATGTGTAAGTAAGCTATATGCATAATATTTGAAAATACGGTTTTTTAAAGTGAAACTTTTTTCATTGACATAATTCAAAGTTGATGCAAGAATATAAAAGATTCCTTGGTTCGAGACGAATCGATTGACCTGTACTATTAATATATTTTATTGAAGCGTAGG
>CAKNYM010035713.1:1796-22012 GCA_932195095.1 Andricus curvator
TGGCGATATAATTTGAGGAAAATTAAGAGAAGAAGCGATTTCTTTCTTCCTTTAAATGTCCACACTAGGCATTTGTTTATATAATTTGTTTATAAAATTATTGAAAAATACCGAAATATAATTTTCCATAATCAAACATCACTGGAAATATAATTTGAGAAAAATTAAGTGAAAAAATGATTTTTTTATGCCTTTAAATGTCCACACTAGGCTTTTGTTTATATAATTTGTTTATAAAATTATTTAAAAATATTGGATGTCAAATTTTTATCTTAAAATATTATTTTTTCGATGGAAGCAAGTAATTTTAACGCAAAAATTTACTTTGCAAACGAAGAATCCATACAGTAGACTATTTGTTAAGTTAATTTGTTCTTAACAATCAACTTAACAATGTCATAATTTTTTTTTGCTTTCAGCTACCCCCGTGCATAAAGTCTCGGAATGCTGATCATAGAAAAAAAATTTTCACCAAGATAAACAAAAAAAAACGAAAAAGTCGACTTTTTATTCACTCTTTGCATTAACATAAAAGTTTAAACAAAAAAAAAATTCAAAAATCAGACGACATAAATCTCTTCAAAATTTGATGCTCAATTTTTCTGAAGAAAAAAATCCAAAATCGGTTCAGAATTGCCAGCTACAAGTTATTTTGAACCTCGTTTTTTGATTTCATCCCACTGGCCCCCCCCCCCCCCCCCCCGTGACAGAAGTTTTCGTGGGACTGACGTTAGAGCTGGACTCTCCACTATACGGTGAATCACTACTTGACTTGGACATGATTTCAACTCGCAAAACAAATTTCGCGCATAAAGGTGGTAGTTGGGTGTACAATCTAAACATGAACAATACAAACAATAAAGTAGCCTCGGACTGGACTGAAACTTTGATTGACTAAATGCATACACACGGTAAACGTAAAGTTTGAGTTTCAGGCGATGAATGGAGACTGGGTGTTTGGAATGCTAGAGGAGTGAATGATCTTAAAGTAAGAGAACTACGAGAAACTATGCATGCTAGGAAACTAGATATTTTATGTGTACCTGAGACAAAGAAAAAGGGATGCGAAAGTAGAAACATAGAAAATGGGGTGTTGAAAAGCGGTTTTGAAATATGGTTAGGAGTAGATAGGGAATCACATGGTAGTCAAGGGGTCGGTTTAATTATGAATGAAAAAGCAAGATATATGTTCTAAAACGACTTAAATACTTCTTTTCTCCCCTTTTCAGATAGTTGGAAAAAAATCTTTCTGATTGTAGGATTTATTATAAAGATACGGAAATATACGCTAAAGTAAAGGAATTACCTTCTTCATTTTAAATCAAATACAACTTTAGTCATTTTTATCTGAAGAAGATTGAACATAACATATGGTCGTTGCGAACTTTTGGGTTTCTATTATACGATGAACAGAAACGAGCGTGAAGCGCGAGGTTCACATGATGATCAAACGAAATATCGAGCGCGAAGCGCGAGTGTCGTGATGAGAATGTGTTCCTTAAGGTCGATAGAACCTTAAGTAAATTAGTTCTTCTTTTTATGTAAAACTGACATAATTAAACCAAAAGCAGGTCATAACGATGAAGCTTTAAGAGAGTATTAGCCCGCGAAGCGCGCACTAGCGAGGACACGAAGTGTGAAAACCTAGACGACAAATGTGTCCGAGCGCGCAGCGCGAGGTCAATACATTATCGAGCGCGAAGCGCGAGATAAACATATAATCGAGCGCGAAGCGCGAGATCCAAAAGGTGCGCGCCCTAGGCGCGCTGAAACTTGCGAGCGAAGCGAGCCGCGCGCGAAGCGCGCTATGAGAATGTGCCCGCGAAGCGGGCAGATTTTTTAAATTCAAAATGGCGGACATGAGTTATTTAAAATGTTTGGATATTGATAAAATAGATGATACTTAGGTTGTTGAGGTCGCTGATTTCAAATCTGTTGTTGGATTTTTTAAATGTAAAATGGCGGATTCAATTTGACTGACATAAATAATTAAAAATGTTTGGATCTTGATAAAATGGGTGATACTTAGATTTTTGGGATCGCTCAATCGAAATCTGGTGTTGGATTTTCAAAATTCAAAATGGCAATTCCAATATGGCGAACATGAATTATTAAAAATGTTCGGACCTTGATAAGATTTGTGATACTTATGTTTTCGGGGTCGCTGAATCTAAATCTGTTTATATTATTGTCAAAATTCAAAATGGAGGATCCAATATGGCGGACATTAATTATTAAAAGTGTTCGGATATTGAAAAAAATTTGTGATACTTAGGTTTTTGAGGTCGCTGAATCGAAATCTGATGCTTTATTTAAAAATTTCAAAATCTTGGATCCAATATGGCGGACCAAAATTATCAAAAATGTTTAGAACTTCATTGGATTGTTCATATTGCAATGCCAAAAATGTTATGTGTAAGGATTGTGGTAACGTTCCGCATTGCGTCGTACCTTGCTTTCAAAAGCACGATCAATAAGTAGAATTAACATCGCTAATGTTTATTGCATGCAATTCCAATAACCGTATGTTTAAAAAAAATATTTAAAGCCCCTAAAAAAATTACAAACTTAAATGAAAAAAAAATGAGTCAATAACCGCCACTTCCTCGTTTCATGACTCTGGGTTCAGCTGAGAGCGCCGATTTATTAGAAGTATTCACTCTGTAACATACCCTAATATGTACTACCATTTTTATCATTTGTTTACTTACAATTTTTTATGCCACATTGGATATATTACATTTTTAGTTTTAACAACTTCAAAACCATAAATATGGATAATCCGTTAAAGTTCTAAACATGTTTGATCATTTTGGTTGGCCATATTGGATCCGCCATTTTGAATTTTGAAAATCCAACACCTGATTTCAATTCTGCGACTCTAAAAACATAAGTATCACAAATCTTACCAAGGTCCGAACATTTTTAATAATTCATGTTCGCCATATTGGATCCGCCATTCTGAATTTTGCACATCCAACACCAGATTTTGATCGAGCGAATGGAAAAACTTAAGTATCGCCCATGTTATCAAGATCCGAACATTTTTTATAATTTATGTCCGCCATATTGAATTCGCCATTTTGAGTTTAAAAAATCCAACATCAGATTTGAAATCAGTGACCCCCGCAAACTAAGTATCATCAATTTTATCAATGTCCAAATATTTTTAATTTAATATTTTTCCTTCGTACTTTCGACCGGCTATAAAGAAAAATAGTATACACTACACGGGCAGAAGTTTGAGAGCCCTGTACTGCGCGCCGTGATGCCCTCGCCTTCGCCTCGGGCATCATGGCGCGCAGTGCAGGAATCTCAAACTTTCTGCCCTAATAGTGCAATATGCTATTAATGATTCATGCCCGCCATTTTGAATTTTAAAAATCCAACATCAGTTTTGAAATGAGCGACCCATATTGGATACGCCATTTGGAATTTTGAAAATCCAACACCAGGTTTCGATTCAGCGACCCCAAAAACCTAAGCATCACCAATTTTATCAAGGTCCGAACAATTTTAATAATTTATGTCTGCCACATTGGATTCACCATTAAAAATTTTTAAAATCCAACGTTAGATTTGAAATCAGCGACCCCAAAAATCTAACTACCACCAACTTTATCCAGATCCAAAATGTTTACTGTTCCATGTCCGCAAAATTAAATCGGATCACGTTGAATAATTTTCTTTTGAAAAGCCCACATATGTGTCATGATACAAAAGTGGAACGACTTTTTTGCCCATATATGTGTCACTGCCAGTGATGGGGTTGTTAATTTGTTTTATTGTCAGAATTAGATGATTCTATGCAACTAACAAAAATCAGGTAGTCCAATACTTTTGGTTATTGCTATTTTATTTAATATTTGCTTCATTTGCTTATTGTTCGAGATTAAAACAAGGAAATCTACATTTCCAAAGCACCAAAACTACGGGATATTTTTTATTAAACTACTGGTGTCGGAAATAAAATCACAATAAACGTGGGAAGCTTAGCAGAGAACGTCGTTAAAAATTGTCTAGGGGTTGTTTTAACATCCCCTAAACATTTAAACATGGAAATCGACACTTCTCAGGTAGTCTAGCGACCCGGGAAATCCGAGAAGTCAGGGATTTTGCCGGGAATTTTGTGCACATGCTTGTGGCATGTAATTCTATCATTATCAGCGGTAACATTTGCGGCTTTTCAAGTTAGTATCTTTTTGCAGCATTGTGTAAACTCTAGGGATTAATTTGGGGCGGATTCCACATGCGCTAAAAAGAGATAAAACTTTTTTGGTTGCTTTTGGCATTAGCTTCTGTTCTCATTATCGAAAACTTTTCGATTTTTCATATTAGCGTTTTTTCCCAGAATGTATTCAACATCACGGGTCGATTTGGAGTGGGTTTCACGTGCGTTAGATGGATGGATCATCAACGAAAAGATTTCTATTTTTCAAATTGGTATCTTTTTATAGAATTTTTTAAACATGAGCGGTTGATTTAGGGTGGGTTCAACATGTGTTAGAGAAATCGAACTTTTTGTGGTGCTTTGGCATGAAATTCTGCCATTATCAGCAAAACATTTCGAATTTTTAAACAAAACAAAACACTTCTTGCGTTTTTGGTAAACGTTGCAAACTTCAGACTCATGATTCTGCCAAGAGCTGAACTTAGAATAAATAATTTATGATCATTTTAATTTGTTGTCTTGTTTTAAATTTTTATTTAAATTTACAAATGTCTCATTTTTCTAAAACGCATGATATTTTGACTTTTGATGTCAAGGTATTTTCTTTCAAACCGATCCTGGTAAAAGAATATTAATTTTGTAGACTTTTCTAGAATCTTTTAGTACTTTTGAACGTATAATGATGTTGCAAATTGAGACACAATATCCTAAGAGAATTCCTGGAAAACGTCATAATTTATCAAATCGTAGTCGAAAATACGTCCAAGGTGTCCAGCGACCGTGAAAACCTGGATCTCTTCTTGATTGTTTTTAAACCTTAAAAACCTCGAAATCTCCTTGAATTTTTCACGAGAACCTCGAATTTGATTTTTTGTTGCTTTTAAAACAGTTATTTTATTTAAATGCGAAGAGTAATTTAAACCTACAGCATATTATGAAAGAAACATCTCATTTAGAAGAAATCTTGATACTGAAAAGTTTTTTATTTATCAAGATATAAATTATCTTTTGTTCATAACAGAATAAACATTGTGAATAATTCTATAAGTTTTTAACTTCTCCGCTAATATAGAATGTTAAAGTATACCTTTTTTGTTATATTCAACTTATAAATTATAAAAATTATTATCTGAAAATTTGTATGGTTATTCAGTTTCAGGATTAGAATGAGCCCATGGCCCTACAACGGATTTTTCGAGGGGTTGACCCCTCGGTTTTTGATTTCAAAAGGTTACGAAATATTTCAAAATATTTCAAAGCTTTAAAAATACTTTGAACATTTCACAAATATTTCACGGATTTCAAAGATTTAAAAATGCGTGCAAACCAGGTTTCGAATATTTCACAACAATTTCACAAAGATTTTAAAACTTTCAAAATATATACAGGATTTCAAAGATTTCAAAACATTTCAAAGATTTAAAACGATTTCAATAGGTTTGAAAAAAATCTTAGAAGATTTCAAATAATTCAATAATTTCAACGAATACAAAAGATTTAAAAAACAAAGATTTAAGAAAAATGTCACAAAGATTTCGAACATTTCACAAAGATTTCAAAGATTTAATTAAAATTTCATAAAGATTTCAAAAGAATACAAGTGTTTCAAAGATCTCAAAAAGGGTACAGTACACCAGATTTCAAAAGAGTTCAAAACATTTCAAAGATTTTAAAACTTTCAAAAGACATAAAGGATTTCAAAGATTTGAAAAAGGGTACAGCACACCAGATTTCAAAGATTTAAAACGATTTTAATAGGTTTGAAAGAAATCTTAGAAGATTTCAAATAATTCAATGATTTCAACGAATACAAAAGATTTAAAAAACAAAGATTTAAGAAAAATTTCACAAAGATTTCGAACATTTCACAAAGATTTTAAAACTTTCAAAAGATTTCAAGGATTTTAAATATTTTAAAAAGGATATAGTATACTAGTATAATTGTGTCAAATTAATATAAAAGATTTTAGAAAGATTTCACAAATATTTCAAAGATTTAATTAAAATTTCATAAAGATTTCAAAAGAATACAAGTATTTCAAATATTTCAAAAAGGGTGCAGATTTCAAAGAGTTCAAAACATTTCAAAGATTTTAAACGATTTCAAAATGTTGTAGAAGATTTCACAAAGATTTTAAATATTTCAATGATTTCAAACGAATACAAAAGATTTCACAAATATTTTTAAAAATTCATAAGGATTTCAAAAGATTTCAAGAATTTCAAAGATTTCAAAAAGGATGCAGTACACGAGATTTCAAAGATTTTAAACGATTTCAAAAGGTTTCAATAAATTGGAAAAGATTATAAAAAGTTTCACAAAGATTTTTTTTTTATAAGAATAATTATAAATATTAATTATATATATATATATATATATATATATATATACATTAATTAATTGTAAATAATAAAAATAATTTTTTTATTATAAAAACAAGACAATGAAAACACATCTGTTTCAATATCAGTGCATGTTATGAATTATAATAATATAAATCTATTGAAATGATACATTTTTCAGGGTAGCTGAGAATAAAAATTGGTGCAAAATAAGGAACAAATATTAAAGTATTAAAAGGAGGTGTTTCGGGCTTCAAAAAATATTTCTAATATTTCATAAAGATTTTAAAAGATTTCAAAAACTTTGACAAAGATTTCATGGATTTCAAAGATTTCACAAATTTTTTAAATACATATTTCAAAAGATTTCAACGAATTCGCAAAGATTTCAAAAGACATCACAAAGATTTCAAGGATTCAGAATTTGTTTATTTATGGTTCTGCTTTCTTTGTAAATTGTGGACCAATAAAAAATGAAATGGCTCATTTTTTTTATGTATAAAAACGGTTATTTCATTATTTGATTGAGCGGTGTCTCAACCGGGTGCCTCTGGAATACCAGATGATCTCCCTGAGAATATAGTCTTACCCTCTCGAAGCATGAAAAAGAAAACGGGAGAAATTAGAAAAGCAAGAAGAAAGAAGAGACAGTGCAGGACGGAAGGGGAATTAAAATTGATCAATTTTAAACTTACACTTGAAGTTTTTAATTGTATAACATACATAAGTTACTTTTTAGCATATTTCTATTTAAACAAAGTTACATACAAAGTATGCATTTTTTATGTTACTTTGTTGAAAGAGAAATAGATTAAAAAGTAAAAAAAATAATAATTTTAATTAATTCTAAACAAAAATTGCAAAGCATGTATGTATCATCATTTGTTAGAAAAATGTTTTGGTCCTGAAAAGGCCCAAAAAAGAAATTTTCTTTTACACCGTAAGATCAATTTCATAGTAGTCAAAGGGAAGCGTGAGTGCAAGTGAGACACTAGTTACTAGTAGATGGCTCATAAGAGCGTCTCTGTCGCGAAACCCGGGAGTTTTTTCAAATTGTCAAATTTTCAGTTAATTATTTTTCTAACTTTTTTAGTTACAAAAAATATATGTTCAGTTTTTTATCTAGCTATTTTAGCTATGTTTTATCAGTGAGTGAAGTAATCTTCTGGTTTCGATATACAGCTTATATCGTCTATTCCATGCAATATGGAATCAAGTTCAGGTAAGTCCATGTAAATAGTCAGATTTCGATCCATGGACATTAGGAGACCAAACTAGTCGAACTGAAAATGAGCACTTGTATATAAAATGACACTTACGATATTTTCCGAGCTTAGCTTGCCATTCGCACTTGAAAAAAGTGACAACGATGCATGAGGCGGCATATGCATGATTTCATATACAAAGCAACACCAACCTGATTTTTTATTTCGAATAACCGTAACTTGATTTTTGATACGGACTTACCAGGACTTGATTCGATATTTCATGGAGCAGGCGATCTTGGGATGAATCTGAAATAGGGTTGTTTCACAATTTTAAATAAAATAATTTTCTAGTAGATAATTATGTAATTTTAAACTGCACCAAAAGGCTTTAAGTCTGAATTTAATGTTGATCCAATTTTAATGTTCCTTTCCATAATACGTAGTTCCATGCTGTCTCTTCTTTCCCTTTATTTTTCTGGGTTGCGGGTGGTACAACGGAATCTTCTGTTAGAACTGATTAGAATAACTAAATGAGAATCTTAGATAAAAATGATATAAATGTATTTTTTACTGAAACTTTTTATCTAATATTTGATCTAGAAATCGATGGCAACATGTTCTCGATATGTATCTTAGAAAAATACGATATCCTTAATAATTTAAAACTTTAGTTTTGCTCGAGTATCAAACTCACACTCGGCGAAAATCGGTTATCTTCCATGTAGTATACGATACTTTTTTCCGATTTTACTAAATATCCATATTCACATGCGTGCAGTAGCGGGTGCGGAATCGAGTATTTTTAATCAGTGACTGGTCCGGGTGTACAGTTGGCTTCGTAGGCGCAGTACTTCTTCATTAATTACTCTGGCAGCTCTATTACTCTCGGAGGAAGTAATGAAGACACACTGCGCATGCGTGGTCACTGGTTAGGAATGGGCGATTTCGCTCTAGCCCTAGCGTTGCAGGCAAGGAATCTGGCCATTTTAGTGCAGTCGGGGAAAACAAAATTATCTTTATTTCTATCTTTTTTAATTTGTAAACCATGAGAGCTGACCGAAGACTGAAACTACATGCGTTACACAGTCTTATATAAGTAGATACCGTGTCACATTAAACACAAACCATGCCTAAAGTACGTTACGAATAGCAAACATCAACAAAGCGGAAACTAAGTAGGAAATCTACTCAATTTCAGTTAAATTAAAAAAGAGACGGAAAAATGATAAAAATATATCATTTTTAGTATACTATTGCAACAGTTGCTCAATGTTGGAACATCAATTTTTAAATTTATAGATAATTCTCTTTCATTTTTAATGTAAAGCATTTCAATAAATTCTCTCTTACTCTCTTCACTTGCGTGGTATAAAATTTCAACATTTTCCCAATCACGATCGTGATCAGCATATTCTTTTTTATGCTTGGAAGTTACATTTTGTTAACAACTGATAATAATTGTACATGATTTATGCACATTTTTACCTCAGCAAACTATATTCTGCAGAATAAATGTTTATTTCTTCAAAAAATGCTTATGATCAATAAAAAGTGTATAAACCCCCCTAACGAAAGTTTAATTGGAAAACTTTTATTACATGAAAACCAAATTCTTATTTTTATGAATAAATATTATTATTGCCACTTTTGGACATAAAGGCTCCTAAGGGCTTATGTTTATTATTGTAGGATGTGCTGATTTTAAAACAATTTCTAAGGTCGGATGGATGTATGTTGCCACAACGACTAACCGGTTTGTGCAGAATTCAACAGAAAAGAATTGGCAAGATGGTTGCCATGGCTCAAAAAGCAGGTTAGTTCATACTTATGTAAATTAAAAATCAGTATCTTGTTTAAATTTTTCTTCGAAAAATTGCACTGTTTGATTACCCATAGTCTACTGTCACTTTTTTGTGGAACAATTTTTCGTCAAATGAACAGTTTTAAAGATATAAAGTAAAGGATCCCGCATTAAATATATTGGAAACTGGTTCTGGTGGCTTTTACTAAGATTAATTTAATGGGTATTTTTTTAAACTAGAAGAAATTTCCCAAAAGAACTTGGACCGATTATGACTAGATTTTCCAATGCAGACTGTGGGGTCTAAAATGAGTGTTCATTAGAAAAATATCCGCAAAAATTGGGGTTCTTGGAAAGATCATCAATCGGTAACTAGGGTAGCGGAACTAATTACCGAGGGGGATCCTATTGTCCCAGGTTTCAGTATTTTTGCACGTAAGCTTAATTTTTTAGATACAGAAACTTAGTTGCGACTCATTTAATGACTGCTAAAAAAAAGATCAATTATAAATAGTTAATTAAATTGAAACTAGAATTTTTAAATATTAAATTAAGAGAATCAAATGTATCTCTAAGTCTCATTATAATAGTCAGCATTTTTGAGAAGTCAGCAATTCCCAATATAGCTTTCTTCCACAGTCCTCTTCCAAATTATCGCTGGACAACGTCCACCCAATCAAAATTAGCAATGCTTGCAAAAAAGGTCCTACGTTACCTATGCAATCGTACCTTCGAGTCGGTCGCATTTAAAAGCTCATAGCAGTTTTTACTACTTTTTTTACCGACTAGAAGTACTAAGGAATCCGGAAAAACCACGATTTCTCTTGCCCGTTTGCAGTCGACGCCTAACTGAGCTGGGAACGGCGCTTTCAAACTGTACCACCGACCGACATCTTGTTTTTTTATTAGATATCAACGGACGTCGCCCTTAAAACGGCACCAACGGACCCACGTGTCTATCAAATTCGGATGAACCGGGACGGCATCGACTGTCGACATCATCGGACCTAATTTGACAGATTTAATGGACCCTCCCGGACAGATCTACGAGCAGACGTGAAAACCTTTCTGATATTTAGTCAACGGAAGGCAGAACACGAATTTAAGTGACATAAAGACGTACAGACGCGTAAATACCTAAATTAAAAAACAAGCAGAGACCGTTTCCTACCGTGAAGGATGTGTCGATTCTGCAAACCAGCTTAGTGCACCCAGAATAGAAACCGCGAATCGGGCCCAGTGCAGTTCTCTACGAATTGCGACGGTCGAGGGAAAGGTGGGAACCTTACAAATCCCATCCTATCCAAAAACAAACCACTGAATCCGTGCTCGCTACTTCCTTCTCTCTGGCGAATGAAGTGTGGCGGTAGTTATAAGTTAGTCAGTGCATTATTTATTCAAACGAAAACCCTTTTTCGTAATCGAAATTTAATGTTAGCAAGGCAGCCGAAAAAGGAACATCTTGAATTAATAAGATAGAATTCATTATCCCACCAAATTAAACGAAATAATCTGGCAGCTTGAACCTCCGATACTTTATGGTAATTAGGGTTCTTTCACAGATTCCTATTTTTGAAAATTCTTATCTTATACGTAACGTAACAAGGCCGAGGTAATCATAAGGATGAATGCTTTATTATGCCCTTCAACAGTCGTGCGTTTGCCGTGCGGAACCTAATTGCACTACAGATATACTATTTATTAAAAATGTATATTTATTTACTTATTTCAGGTTTGATGCCTAACTTGGTTCCAGCAAATAAAAAGAGGGAGCCATTTGAAAGATATAAATGGAAGAAGTTTAATACGTATTACGACGAAAAAACAATTAAGCATAGGTATAATGTATAATTAAAATAATTTATTCCACAAAAATCTGTAAAATTAACTGTAATATTCAAATGAATTAAATGCTTACCTGTTACACTATGTAGCTATTCTTGATTTATTATTATGTCCTAAAATAAAACCGTGCGGCTACCTAAGATGACGAGTTCCAAATTTTCTTACGGTTATAATCAAAAACAATTAAACGTTTCATATGAAGTGTTCGAAGTGTCAGTATAAATACTATTAAAACGGAAAAGGTTATTAAGAAGAAACGATGTTTTGTAAATTGCAATAGCGACAACCGATCAAAGTTTTACTCCAAATATAATTATGTAATACTTTATTTTTTCAGGAATCCAGCTTAGAATTTAGAAGGGTAAAATTTGTGATGAGCTACACGGAAAAAATTTATCCCTAAAAAAGTCGCGAACTAGTAGCTAGGTCTCGGATATAAGAAAAATTCATCGGATATTTATGTATTTTCGTAAATAATCTGCGAACTTTGAGAAAGATCGACGAACTCGATGTGAAAATTCTAAAACGGTTCATCATTGTTTTTTACGTGAATAATTACAAAAATATTACGAGTGATTGGGAAAAGATTCTCAGAGCACTCACGATCTTGCCTGACAAATCTGGGAACTAGAAAGTAGGTCCGCACACATGCTCGTCCAAACGCGCGATGCTTGTGTGCGCTCGTATGTGTGCTTCGAGCTCGTCGGATGAGTGGCTAGAAGTTTTATAATACCTATTTTGTTTGGCCTCGTTGGCTGCGCGTGTTTACGCACTCCTGGTTTATGTTTAGAAACTGGTGAGTCAGCAGTCTTTGAGGGTTCGAATCTTTTGAGTTGCGAATTTATAAATTAATATAAATTAGATCGCACAAATAAAATTTTTCCTCTTTATAATTCAGTCTGAGATTTTCGGGAACTGTTCGTAGGAAATTCGAACTGTTCGTAAGAAACTTCGAAATTTATCCATATATTTATCATAGAAGTAAGGATGTAATGTTTCATTTTTTTATCTCGTATCCGAGACCTAGCTACAAGTTCGTGACTTTTTCACGGATAAATTTTTTCCGTGTATTGAGAAATCATTTAAATATTGCATGAATTCTCTGGTGGAAATAATTTTGATGAATTTTTACGATAACTTTAACGGATTTCTAGGAATAGTTTTACAAATTTTGAGGATTTGCCAATGCGTCTTCTTTAGTGACTTATGGAGACTTAACTCACTTCTGCAGACTTAAAAAATTTCACTGAATTCCGGAGACTTCACCCACTTCAATATACTTCACTGAATTCAGAAACCTTCAGAGACAAGTGCATAACTTTGTCAGTTTTCACTACAAAGATTTCATTTTTTCTCTCCTGAAATCAACTGAAATCACTTTGCTTACAATAATAATTATTATAATTAAATAACTTTTATTTGTATTCTCCTTGGCTTTAACTAGCGTTAGTGATTTATCACCTCAACAGAAATACCGTGGGTGACCATATACTGAAATACAACAATAAAAGAAGAATTGATGCGTCTCTGTTATGAAAGCGCGAAGTTTAAAACTGAGCGCGAAACGATTTAGTCAGTTTTCATCAAGTCTCCACGTTTTGAGAGCCCCTGAGTCAGAAAAAACGATTCTTACGAAGGCGTCTGTCTGTGGTCTAGTCTGTAGTCTGTAGGCACGATAACTTTCGAAAAAATGATCAGATTGGATGGAGCTTTGACACACTTCTTTAAGATCTGAAGGAAAAGCACAATAAGTTTGTTAGCTAGCTATTTTGGATGAAAATTCAAAAAGTTAGAGCATTTTCAAAATGTTTGACACCATTTTTTCAAGATTTAAAAATTCTATGTACGGCTATTCGTAGTACTCAGAAAGTCGAACAATCTGTCCTAACGACTTTTTTCGATTAAAAGAAAAATTATCTAAGTTGTAGCATTTTCAAATTTCAAAAAAACAAACAAAAATGAAAATTTTAAGCCAAACAAAGCATGGTATGAAAAAAGTCAAGTGAAGAAAAACGTTGCTTTTTGAAAGCCCTACAAGATTATCATAACAACTTTTTGCATTTTCTTGAAAAATCGAAAATTCAAATTTTATCCCCACAAAACATAGTAAAAAGTAAAATAACGGATAGTAAATAAGCTTTTTGATGAAAGGACTGAAGAAGGATAAGTAATGATTGGCACGGATTAATATTCTATCCGGTGAACATAATGATAAAAATTTAAGTAGTTCGCGAATAGACAAGGATTAGGTGGCGGATTAAAGGATTCAAGAAGATATGCATTGCTTGGCACGGATACCTTTTCAATCCGTGATATGTGGCGAGATAAAATCAAAGTAGTACGCAGATAGAAAAGAATACGGTGACGGATAGAAAATTATGGATTTGAACAGATAGGTAATACATTTTATGGTGAAAGGATTGAAGATGATAAGAAATGATTGGCACGGATTAAGATTATATCCGTGTTACATAAGGAGGAAAATCAAAGTAGCTCGCGGATAGACAAAGATAGGGTGACGGATAGAAAATTATGAATTAGAACGGATAGACAATTCTTGCTGTGGAGAAAAGATTCATGAGGATAAATATTGACTGGCATGGATAAGTATTCTATCCGTGATAGTTAACAAGGAATGTCAAAGTAGGTCGCGGATAGAAAAGTGTAGAGTGTCAGATAGAAAATCATGGATTCGAATGGATAGGAAATATATTTTGCGGGAAATTGATTAAAGAGGATAAGTAATGATTGGCGCGGATTAAGATTCTATCCGTGTTGCATAACGAGAAAAATCAAGTAGGTCGCGGATATACAAAGATAGCGTGATGGATAGAAAATGATGGATTAGAACGGATAGACAATTCTTTCTGTGGAGAAAAGATTCATGAGGATAAGCATTGACTGGCATGGATAAGTATCGTATCCGTGCTTGATAACAAGGAAAGTCTAAGTAGGTCGCTGATAGAAAAGGATAGGTTGACGTATGGAAAATTATGGATTGAAACGGATAGGAAATATAAATATATTGCGTACCCGATTCAATCCATAATTATTCTAATTTATATTGTGGAGAACGGATTAAAGAGAATAAGTAATGATTGGCACGGATTAAGATTCTATCAGTCTTACATAACGAGAAAAATCAAAGTAGGTCGTGGATACCCAGATAACAAAATGCGAGCAATATGCGACGCATTATGCACGCACGTCGTGCCGATCAACACGCACGAGATGCACTCACCAACGCAGACATATGTGTCATCAATTGAGACGCATGTCGTGCGGGTCACGCGTGCGACGCATATCGCTCGCACGTCGTGATTAGTTATGCTCTAAAAATAATAAATTATGTAATATTAATATTTTTATATTTTAATTTGAGACATTTAATCAAATAAATTTTGAATTGGACTTCGAGTTTGCACTTTTCCCAATCAGTTACTAGAGATATTTTATCATTAGAAAGAGTATATTGTTTTAGGTTTAAAAATTCATAAAATTTGTTATGATTAAAGACTGATCTAAAAATCAAAGCGAATTAATTAAGAGGTTTAGAAACAATTGAACGTATAGTAAATTATTTTGCTTTGCCATAAAAAAGATAGGTTAGGTTTTATACTTACTGGTTATAGGTTTATATTTACTATTTTTTCGATTGTACTTACCACAAGTCTATTAATTTTCGGAATGCCGGATATAAAACACGATAAAACACGATAGTAAAATTCTTCGACAGATGACAAAAGATGCTGAAAACACTTTTACTGACTTTTACAAAAACCAACGATGGTCAGGCGTCATCAAGTTGATAGCATGTGTGAACAGTAGACAGTCGTGTAGAAGGAAAACGAACATTACGAACGGTCGGGAATTAAAATTTATGTGAATATGAATTAAATTTTTAACTGCATATCATTTTTAATATTATTCGATCATTCTTCATAAATATTACAAATTAGAAGTGCAAAGAAAAAATAAAGTTCACTTGAAATTTATTTGCGATTAGAATTATTGAAATTTTTTAATTTATACCAATGTATGTAATTTAAAAACAAGTTGAAAAATAAATTCAATTCATTAAAAAAAATTTTAAATATAAGTTAATTTTCACGCATCTTCATGATGACAAAATGCGACTCATAACGCTCGCAGCTAAGTGACCATCATATATTGCTGGCGAGATGCACGCGTTCTCGCACGCATTGCATGAGAATCACCAAATGCGGGTGACGTGCGTCGCACGCATTGTTATCTGGGTACAGAAGGATAGGGTGACGGATAGAAAATTATGTACTAGAACGGATAGCCAATTCTTTATGTGAAGAAAGGATTAAAGAGGATAAGTAATGATTGGCACGGATAAGTATTCTATCCGTGATAGTTAACAAGGAATGTCAAAGTAGGTCGCGGATAGAAAAGGATAGGGTGACGGATAGGAAATTGTGGATTGGAACGGATAAGCAATATGCTTTGTGGAGAACAGATTAAAGAGGATAGGTAACGATTGGCACACGTGTGTATCCTATCCGTGATATATATATATATATATATATATATATATATATATATATATATATATATTGAGGAATGTCAGAGTAGGTCTTGGATAGACGAGGATAGTGTTGCGGACAGAGATTCATGGATTTGAACGGTAAGAGAATACATTTTTTAAAGAAAGGATCAAAGTGGATAAGCATTGATTGAAACGGATAAATTTTTAATCCGTGATAGGTTACGAGATCAAGTCTAAGTAGTAGTAGGATAAAAAGTGAAGGATTGAAACGTATAAGTATAAAAACGGATAGTAATACACAAAACGGATACTGAAAGATTAAAATGGATATTTACACCGGATAAGATTATTATTCAAACGGATATATGGATATCCAACGGATACAAACGGGTTAAAGAGTATAACAAAGTATTGAAACGGATACTTATGGATATATGACGGATTAAAACGGATAAGGTTTCAATCCGTTTACTTTCAGCAGGGTATATATATATGTATGTATATGTATGTATATGTATGTATATGTATGTATATGTATGTATATGTATATAGTCATGGACCCCGAATTGCGCGGATTCGGAATTCCAAAACGGCTCGCAGGAACCGATAGGCAAGGAACGTGGAGTTGCCTGTTTCAAAAGTCGAACTTAATTTTAAATACGATAAATACTTTTATTATTTGGAATTTATCAATAAAAATATTACACGTTTCAATTTCTTCTAGTATACCTATAGTTTGATTAATTTAAAAAAAAATTATATTTCATCACTCCTCCAGTTTTTTTCACTACAAATGTATACATTGTTACCAATTTATGAATTTTCTAATTATTTTTTTTATATCAAATTTTGTGGTTGGAACATCTATATATAAACATTTAAAACCATCTTTTACTATGGATTTTCACAGAGTGAAATTGCGGAGTTGAAAAAAAAATATACTGTAAATTCTTTCTTGACCAAAATTGATTGCTTTCTCATAGAGGAAGCTTTGTAATGTTAACATTTTCCAAAAATTTTACATTCATTTAATTAAACCTTCTTAAATTTAAAAATGTCTAATGCAATGTTCTAAGCAATTGTCCGGATATGTGTGTGTGTGTGTGTGGATGTGGATGTGTGTGTGGATGTCACACTTTTTTGTGAACACGATAACTTGAAAACGGTTGCAGATAAATGGATGAAATTTGGAAGGCTTATTTTCACCACTAATATCTTGAAACTGACTGAAGGATTTCGAAATATATTTATTGCATTTTTTTAGTACTAAATAATATTTTAAAAATCGGTTTTTTTATAGTCAAACTTTTTTCATTAGCATAATTCAAAGTTCATGCAAGAATATATAAGATTTCTTCGTTTGAGACGAATCTTTTGACCTATAATATTAATACATTTTATTAAAGATAGGGAAGTTATGGTAATTTATATTTTTTGAAAATCGGTTTTTTATAGTAAAACTTTTTTCATTAATATAATTCAAAGTTGATGCAAGAACAGAAAAGATGTGTTGATTCGAGACGAATCGATTGACCTTTAATATTAATAGATTTTATGGAAGAGTATGGAAGCTATGGTAATTCATAATATTTGGAAATACGGTATTCTATCCGTGATAGTTAACAAGGAATGTCAAAGTAGGTCGCGGATAGAAAAGTGTAGGGTGTCAGATAGAAAATCATGGATTCGAATGGATAGGAAATATATTTTGCGGGAAGTATTGCTGAAATATAACAGCCATACCCCGCTGAAAAAAACAGTTCTCGTCAGATCACTGAAGTTAAGCAGCGTTGGGCGCGGTTAGCACTTGGATGGGTGACCATTCGAGAAAACTGAGTGCTGTTGGCACATCGTGGGTGTGGTGAGCCCACACTTGTAGTTATTTACTACAAGTTATCAACCTAGAAACACTACCCGAATCGGGTAGTGTCACGCCTACCCCGAAAGGGAAATGGCTTAATGGTATACATAGTAAAACTTTTTTCTTCAACATAATCCAAAGTTGATACAAGAATATAAAAGATTCCTTGGTTCGAGACGAATCCATTGACCTGCAATATTAATTCATTTTATCAAAGAGTAGGGAAGTTATTGTATTTTATATATTTTTATAGTAAAAATTTTCTCATTCTCATAATTTAAAGTTGATGCGAGAATAGAAAAGTTGTGTTGATTCAAGACGAATCGATTGACCTATAACATTGATACATTTTATTGAAGAATAAGGAAGCTATGGCAATGCATAATATTTGAAAACACGGTTTTTATAGTAAAACTTTTTTCACTAACATAATTCAAAAATGATGCAAGAACGGAAAAGACTCCTTGATTCGAGGCAAATCGATTGATCTATAATATTAATACACTTTATTGAAGATTAAGGAAGTTATGCTCATTTATAATATTTTAATTATCTGTTTCAAACAGAAAAACTTTTTTCATCGACATAATTCAAAGCCGACGCATGAATAGAAAAGACTTTTTGATCATAAATTTTCAAATAGAATAATTCTGAAAATTTTGGTAAAGAAATCATAAAGCTGGAAAAGCGATAGGGTGCGACAGAACTTTTCCCTTCCCTTTTCCAGCTCGAAAAATTATCATTTCGAATACAAAATTATATTTGCCTTTGTATTTAAAATGGTTTTTGTATTATTTTATAATTTTGTATTTTTTATAAATTTCTATTTTTAAATTGATCAAAATGAAGACTTTGGTTTGTCTATTATTGAAAAAAATAACTAATGCTTCCTCTACGAGGAAGTAAATACATTTGCTAACGGGAAGCAAAGTGCTCGTGAAATGAGTACCATATAATTATAAATACAAACAAAGTGGAAACACTCGAGATCGAATTCACAACTAGTCTGTTATTTCCTAAAGAAATTTGGCCAAGAAAAAATCCAGAACAAAATTATTTATTATTTTTGTCCAAATTATTACCTGAAGTTTTTTCGAAAAATTAACTTGAAGTAAACAACACTTTTTAGGCCCGAAACGAAAAGTAGACATTTTATCTTAACGCGTTTTAGAAATAAATTTCTTATTTCAGAAATTTCGCTCCGTGTGACATCTTTTTTGAAAATGGTTAATATACTTCCTTATATTATAAGTTTTAAGATTAAAAAAGAAAATATTATAAAGTTGCCCTCATAGTCACTGCACACTGTGCGTCGCATTGTTACGACATTGCGTGATGACACGCGTGATGGCGAAATGAGACTCATTCGCAGTTATATGCCCATCACTCCGTGATGGTGAGATCGCGGCGTTCTCACACGCACGACGTGAAAATCACGCAGTGCGAGTGACGTGCGTCGCACGATTGTTATCTGGGACGATATAAATGTGGAAATACACCATTTGCAATGGATTATTGCAAGCCAGCGAGTCACTTTCTTACTTTTAGTCGCTTCTTTTGAAAGTCGATGCTCTGCTTTCAGTTTCCTTTTCGAAATATATCTTAAATTCAACGCATTTTAAATTCAATGTTTTCAGCTGCATTTAGATTGAAGTATAAAAATGGTTTTCATTTAAAATATACATTAATTACAATATTTTTCTATTTTTCACAATTGTAATTTGTAACGTTTAAAATTGAATAATTGTAGGTCGCAAACATGAAAAAGTAGACTAATCTCAAATGTATAGCGTTTCTATTATATATTGAACCATTTAAACCTCTGAAATTTTTTAAAAACTTGTTTGAAAACTTTTTTTAACACTTTTTTGTGTATAAGAAACAACATTCTTCCATCTAATAACTGTTTTAGAGTAGAAAGAAGTAAAAAGAAGCAAAATTATAAAATCTTATTTTTTTTATTTTGGTTGTAATTTCTCAATAAAAGAAAGTGCTATTTTGTCTACAAAACAGCTAGAAAAATAGGAATTTTACTGGAGAAATTGCTAAATATTTTTTTCGTTTAAGGTCAAAAAATAAAAAAGGTATGTACCTGGAATTTCAAAAAGCAAGGTGTTTTTTATGTTACGATGTTCTTCAAAGGGAAGGGAAGGGAAACACAAACGTGTTTAGTGACAGGTGGAGAGAGAATTTTACGGAATTTGTGTGGAAGGTGTGAGTGGAGTGTGAGGGTGGAAGCCGAGGAGGTGAGTAGGGTTGTGTGGGGTGAATTGGGGAGATAAAAAGTGAGTTTCAGCGTGGGTGGGAGGTGGTATCTAGCTGGATAGGGAAAGTGAGGTTAGGTTGGCAAGTAATCGGGGGAGTCCGTGGTCAGGAGTCCTGGGCTTTCGAGGGTTCAAGGGTGGTTCTCGAAAAGTTAGGGGATGCTAAGGGAGAGAAAGGGGTGTCTGCAGGGACTGAGGAATTGAAAAAAA
>CAKNYM010035718.1:2215-29799 GCA_932195095.1 Andricus curvator
ATATATATATAAGCAAGGGTAACCTCTGGATTAGCAAGGGTATAGGATGATTCATGAAAGGTTTCGCAAGAGGCAATATAATTATCAAATACTTTTGAGAGCAAATAAAAGCCGAAATAATAAATGTAGAGGAAAATTGAAGGAATATGACATTTAATTATTGGCGTCAGTTTTCGTGTGGGCGTCCTGAAACTAGAGGATGATCTAACTATTAAGTAGGAATATCTTGAGCGTAGGTGTTACGAATGACAACTTTCAGTGCGCATGCGTCAATATCGAAAAATACTTCTCATAACCTATTTTTGTTGTGGGCCGTGGTCGCCGCGTTCGCTCTTGAATCTCGCGCCAAATGCCAATATTTTAAAATTCTTTGAATTTGAATAAATGTTCAAGCAGTTTGAGGTTATAATTAGAGAGAACCTGCATAATTACATATATCATATTGTTCAATATAATCCATAATAAATATTACCGAAAGAATCAACAACTATTTACATACCTGTGGCTTTGTAGACATTTTAAACTAGTATTTTTTAACATCTTATCGCAGAAAAGACACTTTACGAAAGTTTTCTGTCCTTCCTTCTTCTGTTCATTATGCCTAAGCATAATTACTATTTTCAATTACTACAACGCATTCAAGAGAATTATTAATAATTGTTATATTTCAAAAGTGAGGTTATGTACTTGTCAACACCAGGGGCATGGCTCTCCTATAAAGGCCTGTAGAATACATGTGTCATGAGATTTGAAGACGGCCGAGTGGCGGCGCTGGCTGTACTTTTAGGCCGACAATTATACAAATGCATGGGGAAAATACAAATTTAATTTATTTTAATTGTTAAAATACGTTTTTTTGGATATATTTACCTCGGAAAAATATTTTGTAGCATATTAAATATCCAATAAATTAATAAGTACTAATGAAAAGTGAAGAAAACATTATTTTCATGATTAAATACGAATACACTTTTCACAGAGTACCAATAATAATTCTACAAAGTGAACATTACATTTTTAGCATTGACATATGTAAATATTGTAAACTGTGAAAATAGTAAATTTCAATTGAATCTTATTTTTATTGACATTTATAATGATTATTGAAATTTGAAATTAACGCTTAATTGAACTAAATTATAAAAATTTATATATATTTTTTAAAGCTAGAAAATAATTTATTTTGTTTCGTTCTAAGACGTTTATAAAAATTAATTATAATAATAAAAAAATATCTATTGTTACAAATATGTCGAATATTTCTAACGATTTATATTATAAAGAGTAGGATTTATAGAATAAATAAATATTGATAAAGTTGTAGAATAAAAAAGTGTATTTATTGTGAACAATATTTAATTGGGAATTAACAGAGAATAAATAAAAATACATAATTATAAACGAATAAATACTACCATTTGGAACACGGTATGTACATAAAATTTAAAAACATTTATTTACATTTCTGATCGCCCAACAGTACAATTCTTATCGCATTTTGATTTTTTTTTAATGACCTTACGTCTTCCAAGTGAAATTAGTGACTTTGAATATTTCACTCAAACTAAATAAAAATTTTTTATCTAACAACTAAGTTTAATTTTTTTGTCTAACTTTTCAGTGATACCATTTATTTTAAGACTTTCAAATTCATTAAAAAAAAGGTCATAAATCAATGTAATAACTAACTAACAATAATTTCCAGTGGGTTAGAGCTAGGCAAATTTGTTTACAATGTTATAAACAAACTAATGAAAAAGAGTAATTTTTTCGTGATTCGCAACGATTGGGTATTGAAAATCAATAGCCTTTGTGTGAAGTATGACACATATTAATGTTCGCTTACAATAAGTTAAGAATCGTTGCTGTTTGCAAACAGCCAAATAAATATTGTCCAATCGTTTTACACATTGCAAATTTTAAAAGTCGCCAAAATAATATTTTAAAAATATGTCCTTGTAGAGAATAAGAAAACGGGACATTTTTCCAGATAGTTTTTTTTGTGTCCAATAATTATTCTTAATAGGAAAAATAAAAAACTGAAAAATTTGTAACTCTAAAATCAATAATAAATAAATAAATATTGATAAAGTTGGAGAATAAAAAAGTGTATTTGTGATCAATATTCAATTTGGAATAAAGAATAAATATACATAATATTATACGAATAAATACTACCATTTGGAACATTTTATTTACATAAAATTTAAAAACATTTAAAAAAATTTATTTACATTTGCGAATTTAAGCAATTCAAGTTGTAGCAAGCTTTGCCCGCTTTTTTTGCTCCAAGTTAGTCTTCTTTAGATCAGCAATTTTCACTTTAGCAAATTGCCGCATTCGGTTTTCCAAGTAATATTGGATCAAATCTTTAGCAATCTTTAGCAATTCGCGTAATCAGAATTGCATCCAAAAACAACGCACTTATACCCCATTATTCTCGTTCATCACAAAAAAAACTTGATAAAATTTCAGTCTAAAAGCCTTAAAACTTAATTCTAAAGCAAAAAAATTAAAAAGTCCGTTTTTATAATATAAAAAGCACAAAATTTCACATTTTTGACACTTTCCCCATGCATTTGAATAATTTTCGGCCTAAAAGTACAGCCAGCGCCACCCTCGGCCGTACTCAACATTTCCGTCACTTTCATTTCAGAGTGTCACGGGGCTGGTCAACACTGATTTTACAATTCGGCGATCTTGAAAACGTAACTTACAGGAGTTTTCTACGGGTTTCTACTGTTTTCTACGTATATTACGTCAAAAACGTATTATACGTAGAAAATACTAGAGTTACGCGTAACTGACCAACTCTGGGTGCAATCAAAGTTGAAACGATCGTTTCGAAAACTCTCTTTCTATCGTATATGGTGGACAGAGAGGGTCCGATGGTTGCTAACGACAAGTCGTACTTGTCGTTTCATAACTATGAGATTCTCTCTGTCTACCATATACGATAGAAAGAGAGCTTTCGAAGCCATCGTTTCGGTTTCGATCGCGCCTCGTTGTCTATCGCACATGGTACACGGAGAGAAAAATCAGCGTTTGAAACGACGCTTATTCGTAGTGATGGGCGCTGCTCGGTATTTCACAGTCATGACCAATCCTGACCGGTCATGACGGTAAATGTTGGTAAAACGCGGTCAGACCCAAATATTTTCACCAGAAAAGGTTTTTTTATACAGAAAAGTGGTTCAGTTGTTAGGACATACCCTATACCAAACTTGCACAAAAAGTTTTTCGGTTCTAAATGTTCCAGTTATTCTTAAAGTAATAAAAATTCCAAAAAGCTGAGCATATCAGACGACACTTTTGACAGTTTCGCGCGAGTTTCGAGGAGAATTTCAAAATGACACTTTACAAATTTACAAATCACATTGAAAATCTGTTGCATTTACTAAGCAATATTTTAAAAATAATATTTAGTAGTGTGCTAAGTTATTTTGAATATCATTTCATTGAATATGACACTTAAGTATTAAGTTAAGTACTTTGTATCGTATAGGTTATATTCCCTAAATGAAAATACTGTTTTTTTGTCTTTAAATAAAATAACATTGATATATAATTATTATGAATTTAGATTTATGAGTAATTTGTGTAAATTATTTTTTATTATTTATATGTGACGAAATTCAATAAGGCAATTATTATAATTAAAAATGGTAACAATGACAATACAAATAATACATTATTTACACAAATTACTCATAAATCTAAATTGATAATAATTATTTATCAATTTTATGTTATTTAAAGACAAAAAAACAGTATTTTCATTTAGGAAATATAACCTATACGATACACAGTACTTAACTTAATGTTTAAGTGTTATATTCATTGAAATGATATTCAAAATAACTTAGCACACTACTAAATATTATTTTAAAAATATTACTTAATAAATGCAACAGATTTTCAATGTAATTTGTCAATTTGTAAAGTGTCATTTTCCAATTCCCCTCGAAACTCGCGCGAAACTGTCAACAGTGTCGTCTGCTATGGTCAGCTTTTTTGCATTTTTATAACTTTGAGAATAACTGGAACATTTAGAACCGAAGAACTATTTGTACAAGTTTAGCATACGGGATCTCCTAATAACTAAACCAATTTTTTCTATAAAAAAAACTTTCCTGTTGAAGATATTTGGGTCTGACCGCGTTTTACCAAAGATATTAGTACCTAGATGCGGCAAGGGTCAGGAGTGGGGACGCCGAATATCTATGTGTCACTACTTTCTAGCCTACATTGAGGTGCTGCCCTCTTCAACTTTTCATTGTTTCCATGGCAACCGCGTCAAATCGTGTGAAATGTGAATGAGTCACCGTCGGTGGTGCGAGCTTAGCGAGCAAAAAGACCTGCCAGGCTAGCTATGAACATTGGGTTGAAGTTTCAGACGTCTAATCTGACAATTTTTTTTTAATTCTTGGAATAAAAAAAAAAACAAAAAAAAAAGGTTCTAAAGTTTCTAAAACCAACATTTTTTATTTATTTACCAGCTGAAATTTACCCAGCGTCACCTGGAATTTGAAGAGATTTCATAGAATTTAAAGGAATTTTAAAGAGACTTTAAAGGATTGCAAAAGATCTTGAAGTAATTTTAAGGAATTTCAAGAGATTTAATAAGATTTCAAAAATTACTAAAGGATTTCAAGAGATTTATAGTGTTTTAAAGAAATTTCAAGGGATAAAAAGACTTTAAAGGATTTAAAAGAATTTTCAAGGGATGCTAATTGATTTTAGGGATTTAAAAAGAATTTTAAAAGAGTTGAAAAAGAGGTTTTTTTCAGAGATTTCACAAGATTTAAGATATTTTAAGTGATTTTAACAAATTTGCAGGAATTGAAAGAAATTTTAATGAACTCCAAGGGATTTTGATATATTTTAAACAATTTTAAGAGATTTACAAAATAATCTTAAATTTTTTAAAAATCTCTTGAAATCCGTTGAAATTGCCTAAAGTTAAATAAAATTCTTTAAAATCCTTTAAATTTTCTATAAATATCTTAAAATCGTTTTACATATTTCGAAATCTCTTAAAACCTCTTAGAATTCTTTCAAGTCTCTCGAAATATAATGAAATCTCTTGAAAATCTTTAAACTCTTTTGCAATCCCTTTAAAATCTTTAAAATCAAGTAAAATCCCTTAAAACCCATAAAATGGTTCAAATCCTTTAAATCTTTTGTAAATCTCTTAAAATTACTTAAAATATAATTCCATCAAGTCACTTAAAATCTGGTGAAATCCTTTAAAATCTCTTAAAATCCCTTAAAAATCCTGAAAGTCACTACAAATCTTTTAAAATCCCGGGCAACGCTAGGTAAATTTCTGCTAGTAAATAAATAAAAATAAAATGGTTTTGGGAACTTTTTTCATATTTTTAATACAATAAATATAAAAAAAAAAGTTCATCAGACTGAACGTCTGAAACTTCAACCCAGTGCTATGAACTATTCCCAAGGCGGCAGAGCTGAAAAAGAAATGGGACTAACGAAACAGGTAAAAAATAATGAGTAAGAAGTGAAAAAATGTGGAAAATTAAAATTCACGAATTATTTAATTTTCCATAACTCTTAAATTCTCAACATTTATATTCGTTTAATTTCAAATTATCGAATATAAATATTTTAATTATAATTATTTTGACTAACATAATTAATTAATCGATTATAATAAATTATTGCCAACGGCCATGCCACGCTGAAAAAACCAGTTCTCGTCAGATCACTGAAGTTAAGCAGCGTTGGGCGCGGTTAGTACTTGGATGGGTGACCATTCGAGAATACTGTGTGCTGTTGGCATATTATGGGTGTGGTGAGCCCAAATTTGTAGTTATTTATGACTACAAGAAAACTATCCACCTAGAAACACTACCCGAATGGGGTAGTGTCACGCCTACCCTGAAAGGGAAATGGCTTAATGGTATACATACATACATACATTGCGGCTAACCAAAAATACCCAAAAAATAAATACCATATACACAAATAGATGAAAAATAAAAATACCTAATTATAAAATTGAATAAAATTATTTGTATTTAAATAATGAGGTAAATTAATTATTTAATATATATATATATATATATATATATATATATATATTGAATAATTAATTCATCCAATTATTGAAATTAAATTAATTTTAGGAAATTTTATAATTCGATAAATTTGGATATTGGAAATTTAAACATTTGTCCATTTATAATTCGGTTCCATATTATTTTCGGCAATTACTTCCTCATAGAGGAAGCTTTGTAGTGGTGTCAAAATCCAGTTTCCAAAAAACGGTTTTTCTGAATATATTGCAAGAGGAATATATATATAATTTGACGTCCTGAAAAATTGTCCGGTAGTATGCATGTGTGAGTGTATGTATGTCAAGCTTTTTACGATCCTGCAATATCTGGTGAACGTGTACAGATAAATTGATCAAATTTGGCATACTTATTCCACTATACATATACCAAGTTGAATTTCTTACAAGGCTTTAACAAAATATTTTAAAACTAATTGAAAAATGTTAATTAATAGATTAAATCTTTCAAATCATCTTCTTTGGGACTAATAAAAAATACCGGAACAATAATTATATATATACTGAATCTAAACAATTCAAAAAAATAGATTCAAATAAATATCAATCTACTTTAATAAACAAAATTTTGGTCGAACAAAAAATATTTTATTTATTTGTCAAATTAAATCTCTATCTATAATTTGAGTAAATGAAGCATTATTCGAATTATTGAAGTAAATGACAAGTAGACGGTAGAAAAATTAAGCAAAATTTGTTTTATTTTGATGAGTCTTATTTTATATTACAAATTTACGTATATTAGGTTTTTTCAACATATTAAAACGGATTAACAGATATATTAATTAAAATACGGATTTTTATTACTATAAATTAAAAATGACAGTATTTGGATTGTTTCTTGGCTTCAACGGTGGAGAGTATATTAAAAGAAATTAAAAAGAAGACTGTTATTTTTATCATAAATAGTAAAATTTAATTTAAAACTAAGTTAAATAAATAAAATGAAATGATATATTAAATCTCCACAGTTTGCTGAGCCTTCTCACCAGGAGTATCCCATAAATTATTCAGTACTCTGGCAGTACTATATTAATGAATGAAGTATTAATTTTTTTTCAATAAATAGGTATTTTGTATGTCTATTAAAAACAAAATAAAATGGCAAATAAATTTGAATGATTTAAACATAATTTTTAGAGATAAAAAATAATTGGGAAGTTGTGTCCCTGAATTTAAATTTTTTACAGAATACAACTTAATTTAAGGATTACCCCATGCGCCAAGGTGAACAATCCGTTGAGAGGGAAAAATGGGTTAAGTCAAATGCCACGACTTATCACATAAGAAAAAAATGTTATTTGTATGATATTTTATCAAAATTCGTGAATTTAAAACAAATTTTTTCTTATGTTTTTTCCTGAAAAAATGCAATTATTAGTAGGAAAGCAACTTATTTCTAATTTTTTTTGTTTGTTTCGTGGTTTTTAACTTATTTTCTAAACTACGTACTATGCTTAAAATTAATGATTAATTTTTAATTTCATAACTATATACAGCTATATATACATATGTACATTTAAGTGTTACGAGTTTAAAAGGCTTTTTGACATATCGCTCTACGTTTTGAGACCTCCTGAGTGAAAAAAGGGTTTTTACGGTATTTAAATTTACCACGTGGTCTTCTTTATATGTATTTTAATTTTTTTCGTAAAATAATATAAACAATAAATAAATAGATAATATAATATAATATAAACAATTGACATTTTTAATCAAAATTATCAACATTATTAATTTATATATTTTATTATTTTTATTATTTATTTATAAATGAAAATTGTATTTAATTGAATATAAACGAAATTTTTCATAAAATGGAATTTCAGAATTAACCACGCTAATTTTAAGCAATTATAACTCCTATGGAAAGATAATTTTTTTCAAATTTATTGAACTTTTTTTGTTTTAAAAATTTATTTTTCAAATAAAAAAATTGTATCCTGAAACGAATGCGGTAGCCGATAGGAATTATAATATTTAGAAATAATGTTGTAATTAATTTTGAAATTTTACTCAGTGAAAATTCAATTTCAATATTGAGTTATTTTTAGTTTAAATAATTAATTAGCTGTTATATTTTTTATGTTTTTTTTAACGAGAAAAAATTGACAGATGCGAAAAGAAATATTCTTTTCATGTTGTACTTCATTGAAAATGTTACTTTCTTGAATCCTGTGCAAAGATATATTTTATTGGATCCAGAGACTATCCGAAAATACCGAAAAGAAATGAATCCCTATTACACGAATTGACAAATTTATTGACGAATAAATTAAAAATACCGAATTTTATGTGGCCTAATTTTCAAGTTTCCGAAATCCAAATTTAACGATTTATAAAATTTCAGAATTGTACAAATAAGAAATTATTAAATACCCCAAAAATTCTTCAATTCACAAAATAAAATTTTGGAGAAATTAAAAAATTGTCCGATAAAAAGTGAACTCGATTTCATTGATTTATTTTTTTTTATATTTGAATCTGAAAATGTAATTAAGGAATTACTTATTACAAATATTTACTAATTAATTTACCTGATTATTATTTGTTAATTGTACAATTTTAAAATTTTATAATTCAATGAAATTTGATTTTATCATTTTAAAAATTCTGACATTTATAATTCGGTATTTTTACTGTTCATCAATTTATGTATTGGGTATTCATTTTTTCGGTATTTTTGGTTGGTCCATGGATCCATTGTGTTTCAAAAGTCCAAATTTTAACAGAAGTTCGTAATATATCTAAATTATTATTCAAAACTTTTTGAGAAGGAAGAATAATATCGGGATTTTGAACAATTTGGACTTTTATAGAACAATAGGAATAATTTTGGATAAGATATAAAGGCACAGTTACTAAATATGTACATTTTAAGGACTTATACAACAGCATATCAGTTTTCAGTAATTTAAATGAACTCTTTGATTATCGTCCTAATTATATTTTCCCTAATTTCTGGAAGAAAAGTAGATTATTAAAAATATGGATTTAAAAATCTACGACTTGGCGCCACGAAAATAAGCGGCTTTCACAGCGCCTCTACAGGTATGTGTCCGTAACACTGGAATGATAGCTATATATATTATATATATATATATGCAACGACCACAAACTTGCCTGGAGCGCCAACTACCGGTATGTGGCCCTACTAATCCCTTGCCGCATCTAGGAACTAATATCTTTGGTTTTACCAACTTTTACCGTCATGACTGGCCATTACCGGTCAGGTCAGGTATTACCACAGTCAGGCCGAGCAGTGCCCATCACTACTTATTCGTCGTTTGAAACTACGAGTCTTGATCGTCGTTCAAAACGACGAGAACTGTAGATTGAAACGACGAAATCGTCGTTCAAAACGACGACACGTATCGTCGTTTGAAACCACGACTCTCGTCGTTTTAAACGACGTGGATCGTGGCTGGAAATGATGATCGCGCTGCAACCAAAAATAATCCCCGCCCATATGAATATGAAACTGTTAGAGAACATTAGCCCGCGTTGAAAATTAAAATCTTAACTTTGCCAATAGTCGACACATCTCTAAATGGTAAGTCCACTACCCGGGTGCACCAGCACATGCACCAGGTCGTTCAAGGCGTCATCTACGAGAACTTTTAAAACATTTAAATTGTGCTAACAGCCAAAACAACTCCAAATGGTGAGTCTATGCTCCGGGTACCCCGGGTAGTGCACTAGGTTGTTCAAGACGTCATCTACAAGAGCTTTTTTTAAAATTTAATTTGCGTCAACAGACAAAATAACTGCCAATGTTGAGTCGACGATCCAGGTGCCCCAGATCGCGCATCAGGTAGTTCAGCACGTATTCTACGAGAACTTTTTTAAAATTTATATTGTTCCAACAGCCAAAATAACTACCAATGATGAGTCGACGATCCAAGTGCACCGAATCGCGCACCAGGTAGTTTAGCACGTATTCTACGAGAACTTTTTCAAAATTTAAATTGTTCCAACAGCCAAAATGACTACCAACGGTGAGTCGACGATCCGGGTGCACTAGGTCGCGCTCCAGGTATTTCAGCACGTATTCTACGAGAACTTTTTCAAAATTTAAATTGTTCCCATAGCCAAAATAACTACCAATGGTGAGTCGACGATCCACGTGCACCGGATCGCGTACCAGGTAGTTTAGCACGTATTCTACGAGAATTTTTTAAAAAGTTATATTGTTCCAACAGCCAAAATAACTACCATTGATGTGTCGACGATCCAAGTGTACCAGGTCGCGCACTAGGTACTTTGGCACGTATTCTACAAGAGTTTTTTTAAAATTCAAATTATGCCAACAGCCCAAATAACTGCCAATGGTCACGCGATGATCCGGGTGCACTAGGTCGCGCACCAGGTACTTCAGCACGTATTCTAAGAGAACATTTTTAAAATTCAAATGATGGCAACAGTCAAAATAACTACCTGGTGCGCGATCCGCTGCACCGGGATCGTCGACTGATCATTGGTAATTATTTTGGCTGTTGGAGCAATTTAAATTTGAAAAAAGTTCTCATAGAATACGTGCTAAACTACCTAGTGCGCGATCCGGTGCACTTGGATCGTCGACTCACCATTAGTAGTTATTTTGTCTGTTGGAACGATTTAAATTTCAAAAAAAGTTCTCGTGGCATACGTGCTAAACTACCTGGTGTGCGATCCGGTGCACTTGGATCATCGACTCACCATTAGTAGTTATTTTGCCTGTTGTAACGATTTAAATTTTAAAAGAGTTCTCGTAGAATACGTGCTAAACTACGTGGTGCACGTTCCGGTGCACCTCGATTTCACTTGTTGAAATTCGGATTCTACGTGAAATTTTGAGTTAAAAGGTCACGGAGTAATCGCAATAGTTTTTCTTGCAACATTAAAAACTTTAAAAAAATATAATACTCATCGATAACGTGGTCTGAAGGCGATTTCAAACGCATCGTCGACGGATAACGCTTATTAAATGCTGCTGAACGACGATGCGTTTGAAGTCACCTTCAGCGCACGTCATCGATAAGTATTATACTTTTTTAAAGTTTTTAATGTTGCAAAAAAAACTATTGCGATTACTCCGTGACCTTTTAAATCAAAATTTCACGTAGAATTCGAATTTCAACAAGTGAAATGTTAATCTTTCTTTTTTAATGAGTTTTCCTTGCATGATACGGAGAGGATACGCTGCAGCGTATCTATTCCGTTCGTTGGGTCCGCCAGGGCGGATCCGAGTCGAAACACGTCGGCAATATTTTAATAAAAACATCAAAAAACCGGAAAAGGCCTTCACTACATTAATATTACTAGTAATTATATTATTATAATTATTTATTATTATTTTATTAATTCATTTCTATTATAATATTAGTATTCATATTAATTTTAAATAAGCGCTACTTTTCCACACATGCGCAGTAAAACATGAGAGTGACAATCGTTAGAATGGGAATCGATTCCTGGTATGAATCGACTCTTCGATTCTGGAATGGTAGGGTGAAGTTGTGCCGTTGCATCGATTCTCCAAAGCATAATTTGTCCAACGCGCGGTTATCTTCAGACTGTTATTCATCGGGCGCGTATTATGATATAAGAGAAAAGCAAACGTTGTGAAAAAAGTAATGAATGTCGGTAAGAAGAGCTGGTTTAAATGGCTTGGATCAACAGATGGAGTAGCAGGGAAATGAAATGCAGTAAAAATACAGAAAACACAATTCTGTACAACTATAAAATTGTTAATGATTAGAATTAACAATTTTAATAGTTTTTCTTGAACGCAATATAAGAAGACTAATTAAGATGAGGTGACAAATAGAATATTCACATGCTGATGTGTCATTTTATGTTAGAGTCCCATTTTATGGGCAAACATGAGTATTTTTTACAAGAAAAGACTAAGTGACAAATAAAATATGCAATTATTTGATAAAAACAATATATAATGACTAATAAAATGTACAAATTATGTAATCTTAGATTCTTAAATCTTAAATCATTATTCCTTGATAGAAAAAGATTGAAAAGCCAATAAATTTCACTAATAATGTATTTTTAGGTTACGTCGCATATTTTCGTTGTGATGTGAATATTTTTCAATGGAAAAAGGCTAAAATAGTAATAAAATTGAAAAATAATACATCTTTAGGTTATGTATTGTAGGTCTTCCGTTTTTTCTAGACTAAACGATACTTTTTTGAAAGAAAAAGATATTTTCTAGCGGAAAAAGGCTAAGCGAGAAATAACGTAGGCTAATAATGCAATATTTGAGGTTATGTCCTCCCTTTTCAATGAGCAATGAATGCAAATAATGCATTTTTGGGTTAGGGATCGTTCATAAACTACTTTACGCGTTTTTCTTTTGTTTATATCGTTGTATCCTTTTCAACTTCACGGAAATGATATATTCTCATCTTTATTTAAACAAAAGAAAAACGCGTAACGTAGTTTATGAACGATCCCTTATCTCTTATAGGTCTTCCGTTTTCTCTCCACTAAATAATACTTTTTTATACCCTGTCGATTGAACGGCACTGAAACGGCACTCAAACGGCACTGCCCAGTGCCGTTTCAGTGCTGCTCGTTTAAAGCTACTCAGATGTCAGTTTTAAATGCCTGCAGAAGTTCCCTTTATACCTGCGAATAGGCTACCAAGTAGACCAGCTGAAAGGGATTAAAAATTGAAAAGTAAAATTTTGTAATTACCTCTGCGGAAGTTATAAATTCAGAATCTACGGGTTTAGATAGTTTCAGATATTTAAATTTTGGTTTGAAAAGTTTAAAATTGGAATGAATATAATTTATCTCGTAAATTAAATGAGATACCCCAAAACAGACAACATTTTCGAATTCAACTTCAAAATAGTATATTAGTATATAATTTATAAGTATATAATATATATAATGAGAAAATTCATAAATAAAACAAATTGTTAATAATTTGAAGAAAATTTTAAAAAGGGATTCGGGTTGGTAGCGGCCAACTGCTGTAAACAACTCTGCCTGTCCCGTACGTGACGAATACAATAGAACCATTATATGACCGTCGCATCAACCTCAGTGCCGTTTCGGTGCCGAAATCAGCACAAACAGTCACTAAAACGGCACTGGCGGCCCAGTGCCGTTTCATCGGCAGGGTATCGAAAAAGATCGAATTGCCAATAAAATTCACAATTAATGCATTTGTAAGTTATTTCTTTCTTTATCGGTTTAAATGAATATATATTGCATTATTAGTCTATTTTATTTCTCGCTTGACCTTTTTCCAGTATAAATATTTACTTCCTTCCCACAAAAACGGAAAGATATAACCTTAAGATACATTATTTGTGAACTGTATTTTCTAACTTAGCCTTCTACTCACCAAAATAGATTCATTTAAACCGACAAAGAAAGAAATAACCTACAAATGCATTAATTGTAAATTTTTTAATTGCAATTCAGTCTTTTTCGATATAAAAAAGTATTATTTAGTGGAGAGAAAACGGAAGACCTATAAGAGATAACCCAAAATGCATTATTTTCATTAATTTCTTATCAAAAAGGGAGGACATAACCTCAAATATTGCATTATTAGCCTATGTTATTTCTCGCTTAGCCTTTTTCCGCTAGAAAATATCTTTTTCTTTCAAAAAAGTATCGTTTAGCCTAGAAAAAACGGAAGACCTATAATACATAACCTAAAGATGTATTATTTTTCAATTTTATTCCTATTTTAGCCTTTTTCCATTGAAAAATATTCACATCACAACGAAAATATTCGTTGTAACCTAAAAATACATTATTAGTGAAATTTATTGGCTTTTCAATCTTTTTCTATCAAGAAATAATAATTTAAGATTTAAGAATCTAAGATTACATAATTTTTACATTTTATTAGTCATTATATATTGTTTTTATCAAATAATTGCACATTTTATTTGTTACTTAGTCTTTTCTTGCAAAAAATACTCATGTTTGCCCATAAAATGGGACTCTAACATAAAATGACACATCAGCATGTGAATATTCTATTTGTCACCTCATCTTAATTAGTCTTCTTATATTGCGTTCAAGAAAAACTATTAAAATTGTTAATTCTAATCATTAACAATTTTATAGTTGTACAGAATTGTGTTTTCTGTATTTTTACTGCATTTCATTTCCCTGCTACTCCATCTGTTGATCCAAGCCATTTAAAGCAGCTCTTCTTACCGACTTTCATTAGTTTTTTCACAACGTTTGCTTTTCTTATATATCATAATACGCGCCCGATTAATAACAGTCTGAAGATAACCGCGCGTTGGACAAATTATGCTTTGGAGAATCGATGCAACGGCACAACTTCACCCTACCTCTGGAATCTAGAAAGCGATCGAGAATCGGAATCGAGAACCGGTTCGCGCCAAAAACTCCTAACCCTATGACTGCTGTTGTCCCCTCGCTAACCCCACCTCGGCGCTCGCTTCAATGCACTGCGTTAAACTCACGCTCACGTACGCATGACTGTTTATAACGCGCTCCTGATTGGTCCAGCTTAAATATTTAACAACTCAAAAACTCAAACTTCAACCGATTTTTGGTAAAGGAATTTTCGATTTATTTTTTTTATTTTTATACAGCAATATCTGGGACACCCTGTATACATTATATATATATACAGGGTGTCCCAGACTCAAGTGTCCGGTTTTATATAAGCTGTATGAAAATAAAAACAAACAAATCCAGAATTCCTTTTCCAAAAATGAGTTGAAGCAAAGATATTATAAACGTAGATGCGGTGCGGGCTTAGTTACCCGCGATCAATATAGACGGCGCGTCCGGCGAAAATTGCCAGTTCCCCTCTACCCTCCACTACTCCCCGATAGCAACCATCGATATAGTTTGCCAACAGCCACTTGGAGCGCTGTAAGCAACTCTCATCATACTTCTCGAAGCGCACTGATGGTAACTAGCTCGAACAAGAACCATTCAAATTTAAAATAAAATCCCAATTAAAACATTTTTACAATTTTATAAATCTTTCAAAATGTTTTGATATGTTTTTGGGACGACTGCAAATTCCCGAATAACAAAATTCTGGACAGTTTACAATATTACCGAATTTTTAAATTCCCGAATAATAAAATCTCAGTTAGAATATTGTCGAATAATAAACCATACAAACTAGAAAATTCCCGAAATTAAGCAATTGAGAAAATGGTTTTTTAATGTATGTATGTATGTATGTATGTATGTATGTATGTATATTTGATCTCTCCCTTTTACGGGTTTGAGGGCCTCCGCTCCCTGTACATATATTTACATTTCATCCTTAACCTAACTTAACCGCTGCTTATATTCTAATGTTTCGCCTTACTTAAAATAACAATAATATTAATACTATTGGTTCTTAAACTTCTACAAATGAGCGATCTTCCAGGGCTTCCGTTTTCTCTTACCATCAAATACATTTTCACGGATTTACAAATTAAAAATTTTTGCTAGTTACTTTCCTTTAGACAGGATTACCCGTTTGGTTCTGCCCTGCTCCCTTGCTTTCTCTTACTTCTTCCAGTTTTTTCATCCACGTCACTCCCTGTCCATTACCATCCAAAATCCATCTGACACACTCATCCGCACTCAACTGTCCATCTTCCTCTCCTGTACACCTCTCTAACAGATGTGCCCATGACTCCATTTCGTATCCACATACTCTGCACAGATTGTCTTCTTCATCCATCCAATATCTACAGCATCTCACTCCTTCTCCCATTCTAAACCGTACCACTCTATTCCATTTGTCTTCCTTTTTTATTTTTTGCAAATATTCTGGTTCCGCTAACCCTTTGACCATCATATACCATCTATTGTACTTCGAATCCATAATCTTTATCCATCTCTCTTCTCCTAGTTTTACTAATAGCTCTAACTCTATGTTCTCCCACTCCAGTACCCCTTCTTGTATATCAAGAGCCCTCCTCATTTTTTTCCTTTCTTCCTCCCATTTCGAATTTCCCAAATTGCCTCTTGTCTCCTTGTTCCGAACTTCGTTCAAGCACGCTTGTGCTATTCTGCTCCCTTCTCCCCTTTTCAGCTTCTCTTCAAACTTCCAGGCTCTCTTAATTTGTCTAGTTACCATTTTTTCCCTTCCTAGTTCTTCCCTTAACATGTATCCTGGGCAACTCCAACTAACCCCCATTACCCATCTCTTGAAATCTCTCATGCATGCTTTCCACTTTCCTATATTCCTTCCATCCCCAGACCTCCACTCCATAACACAACACCGCCCAAACCAACGCATCAAACATCCAAACCCTCATTCTCCAATCGTCATTGAACCTTCTCTTTCCAATACCCCATACTTGGCCCATTACTTTACTCGCACATTCGATTATTTTCCTCACCTGCACCTCATTTCCCCCTCCTGCCTCAAACCAAAAACCTAAGTAACAGAACTCCTTCACACTTCCCACTGTTTGTCCGATCATCTTCCAAACGTAATCTATTTTGGCCTTTCTATTTCTGAAGCACATCACCCTGGTCTTCCCTACGTTCACAGTCAGTTCTTTTGTTCCCACATACTCTTCGAAAATTCTTATCATTAGGTTCATCCCCTTCTCATCGTCTGCTAATAGAACTACGTCGCCCGCGTATGCTAGAGAATATAGTTTGCTATTACCCAAAATCGTCCCCCCTTTCCCTTTCTCCTTTAGCTTCTCCTCTAAGTCTGCCAGCATACTGTCCAGAAAACCGCCCCCCCCCCCCCCTATCTTCATCCTAATCCTGGTTTCAGTAAAAATTTCCTTTATCCTTTCCACCGACCCTTCCTCTATTCCCCTCTCTTTCATTGCCTGCCATAGCACTTTTCTATTCACTGAGTCAAAAGCTGCTTTAAAATCTACGAACAAGGCGACTAATTTTCCTCTTTTTCTCCCTAAGTTTCTGTTGACCAAGTAGTTGAGTACGTAAATGTTATCTATTCTCCCCATCCCTTTTCTAAATCCCGTCTGATTGTGTGGAATACTTTGTTTCTCTTCTATCTGATTCTCTAACCTTTTTCTTAGAATTTCTGCGTATATTTTATAACCCACTGGCATGAGAGTGATCCCTCTGTACTCTTCTACCTTCTTACCCTCCCCTTTCTTGACAAGCGGTACCACCAGCCCTGTCATCCACTCCTCCGGCCACCCTTCTCCTTTCCAGACCCTTGTTGCAGATCTTCCACATCCCTTCTCTAATCCCTTCTCCTCCATACTTTATTGCTTCGTTCTCCATACCATCCTCTCCTGTAGCCTTATTTCTTTTCAGTCTATCTATCGCCTGATCCACTTCTTCTCTTGTTATTTCGTTCCCTTCCTCCATTTCTCCCTGGACTATCCTTAGAGTTCTGAGTCGGTTATATTACTTCGAGAACGGTAACGAGAACGAGAATATTACCGAGAATATAACCGAGAAATAAATTCTCTGGGAATTTATGAGAATTTAAGAATTTATTCTATTAAATCAAAATATTTAATTTATTCGTTAACCTAGAACGATTTTTTAATGTTAAAAAGCTTAAAAACATATTTTAAATATAAACTAAGCATCCAGTCAAGTTTTCATTGAGTTCGTACTTCGTCCCATGCCAGTCGTACGCATTTATCTGAGGTTAGGTGCCGGTGCTGCGGTGCATCGTGCTCGTACGTGCATAGATAGTGCTATGATTTTGGTGAATGACCATCAAGTCAATATCTGTCTAATATGAACAAAATAAAACAACTTTTTCATAGAAATAAATTGTCAACTTTATAAAAAATGCGCACAGAATGTGCAACATTTGTTCAGAAATTAAGAAATAAAATAAATTTTTGAGCGTACGCGTACAGCTGCGATTATAATAATAACAAGAATTTGACGACTTTAATTAAAAAACTACTGTTTTGCATATATTATATTCCTATGAATATGCCTAAGCTAGTAAATAACTTATATTTAACTATTTAGATAACATAAACAATAAAAATATTGTTAAAAATAATAAATTCTTAAATTCTCTTAAATTCTCATAAATTCTGTCATATTCTCGGTTATATAACCCGAACATAAATTCTCGAGAATTTAAGAACTCTAACTATCCTTCTATTTCCCCCTTTCATCCTGTTTTGTTCTCCCCCTAACAGAACCTTAAAATAATCCGTACACTCGCCCATTTCTATTTCTTCATTCAGGCCCTTCGTTCCCCCTCTTTCCCTATTTATCACATCCCAGACCCTACCTTCTTTGATCGCTTTTTCTACTTCTTCCTTGTATTCCTCCTTTCCCTTTTGCTTTTTGCTTTCCAGCATCCTTTCATGTTCTCTTTTTCTCCTGTTGTACTCCCCCTTCTCTATTTCTCCTTTCCTCCGTTTTCTTACACACTCTTTCATTATCTCTTTACTCTCCCTGCATTCCTCGTCCCACCAGCCTCTCTTTCCCTCTTCTCTTCCTTCTTTTGTACCTACCTCATCCCTTACCTTCTCGATCGACCCTTTCAACCTTTCAATTAACGAGTCTACTCCCTCCTCCTTTGCATACCTAACATTCTGCTTTTCCATTTATAGTTTAAACTCTTTTAATTTATCTACCCACCAGACTCCCATTTTCGTGTTCTTTTCTCGCCCTCTTTCCTTTCTCCCTCTGCCACGCTTATGGACGCCACCTTTCAGTGTAGCTATTACTGGAAAGTGCTCAGACCCTATCTCATTCCCCACCTTCATACTGCCTATCATCTTCCTCATTCTTTCTTCCCCAGGATGTAGTCTATTACTGTTTCTTCCTTACCTATAAATGTGATCTCTCCTTTTTCATCTCCTTTCATGTTGCCATTACAAATAAACCATCCTGTTTCTCCTATTACGTCTACTAACCTCCTCCCCTCCCGATATATCTCCCTATGTTTGTAGCTCCTTATGTAGGTTTCCTTTTCTTCATCCCAAGTCCCTCCCCCTTGCTCGCCAGTCCAGGCATTCAAGTCACCTCCTATCAAAACCAACTCTTCCTTCTTTTCCTCCATCCATCTCCTTATTACTCTCCAACCTTCCTCTTCCCCTCTTCTTCTATATACACAAACCACCGCTATTTTTACTTTTCCAATTATTATCCTTCTTACCATTGTTCCATCCTTTTCCTCCCTGTCCTCCTCTATTCTCCCTTTAATTGCCAATTCTTTTCTCATCCTTGAGACCATGCCGCCCATCTCTCTTCCTGTAACGTGTTCCTTTCTTGCTTCTTGCATTGTCCACACATAACCTTTAGGTAACCTCCTTTTCATCCCCTTCCAATCCTTCTCATCGACCCAGGTGTCACTCATCATAATCACATTCCACTTTTCTAACTCCCGTCAAAAACCTTCATTCTTGTTTTTCAAGCCTGAAACATTCCAGAAAGCTATTTTCACGTTTTTCTCCTCCCATCCCTCACCTATCCTTCTCACTTTTCTTCCGCCTTGCTTTTTGGAAACCCCTCTGTTTGATCTCTAACCTCTTTTGCATCTTCCCTTTTTCTACCTTTCTCAACTCTTTTTCCCTTTTCTCTTATTTCTTCTAATTCCTCGTCCCAGAACCATTCCTCCCCATTTATCCATAATCTGTCTCTCCCTATCCATACCATGCGCCCCTTTTCCCTCTCTACACATGCCCTCTGCTCTATCTACCATCTCGTTTCCCTCTCCCTCCATGTCAAATCCTCTTCAATTCTTTCCCTTCTTCCTTTCAATAATTTTTTGTTCTCCATAATTTTCTTTTTTTCGTCTTCACTCCCTACTTTTACTATAAACATTCCTTCTTTTCCTTCCTTCGTCACACCTATTCTCTTAACTCCTTCTACCCTTACCTGAACTCCAATATCTCTCAGAAGATTTTTGATTTCCACTTCCCCCTTTTCACTCTCTACTGTCAATCCCTTAACTACTATGTTATTTTTTCTCTTTGCCCTTTCTTCCCCTTCCAATCTCCTTTCAATGTCACTTAGTCTCTTCTTTAATCTTTCATTCTCATTTTGCACGTTCTTACTACTCCCTTCTCCTATTTCCGCACCCTCTGTTTCTTTCCCCATATGCTCATTTCTAAGTTGTTCACCCTTTCTTCCAACTGTTTTATCTGACTATTTCTCTTTGTTTCATCCTCTTTCTGTCTATTCTCTATACTCTCTAATTTACCCCATACCTTGTCCTTCTCCTCTTTCCAGAGTTTATCCCACTCTTCCCACTTTTCTCTTAGTTTTCTCACTTCCCCCCTTACGTCTTTCCCCTGTCTATTCATATCATCCAGTCTCTTCCTTATTTCCTCTCTGAACCCTTTTATGAGAGCCTCTAGATTGTCAAAAATTCCTCCGTCCCCCCTATCTCTTTCTGGTGTTTTCCGTTTAGTGAGTTTATTCCTAACCTTCTTGCTTTCCTTGTCCCTTTCTAATTCATCGTCCCCTTCCTCTCTTTTTCTTTTTTCTTCCCCTTCACTACTCGTCGCGCTCACTTTTTTTCGCCATTCGTCCAAACTCCTATTCGAACCCGCGCTGCCTAGCTTGTTAAGGCGTTGTAGGTTAGAGGGCCTCCCGCGTTGATGGCCCGTACCTGAATCCCTTCGCTCTGGCGTCGACCCCCTGGTCGGCGTCTCTAACGTCTCTTCAGAACTACTGTCAATATCCCCCTTCTCCCCACTAACCGCGCTCTCAACCACCTCACCTCTTGTTTCATCACTTACCTGCCCTCTGGCGCCCGATTGTGGGCTTCCTACCGTCGGCATCCTAGTATCCTACCTTACCCAGTATTCCACGACGTTTCCCGCTCTTTACTCGCCTACCCCTTACCACGCAACTAGTTTTCTACTCCTAACCTCAAAACTCACGCGCACCAATTTCCCTTTCTCACAACTTACTTTCACACTTTACACCCTTGCCTTCACTCACCCTTCTTCCTTCACACCTGATCTCCGCACTCACTGATCTTTCTGCATCCACACACGCTGATTCCCTTCACCAAAGCCAAAAAAACCAACACTTGACACAGAAGAGTTCTCTCACGATCGGTACCGAAAACGGAAGCCAAATGGTTTTTTAATAAATATGATTTATTTATTAAAAATATAATAATCAAATATTTTTATCATAGAGTTTTTTTTAAGGTTTAATTTTTATAAAATTATTATTTGAATTTAAAATAACAATCATTGTATAAAAAGGTTATATAAAATAAAATTAAAAACACGTGCGCTTCGAACAAAACAAACTTTGCAGGCTTTAATTCAGCACTGATTTATCTCGAAGTTTCTTTTTATTTTAATTTTTCAAAATTAATAATTCGATTTTTGAGAACGTTTTTTGTGACTTTTAAAAAATACGATGCACATTTTCAAACAAAATTTTTTATCCAGAAATATTTTTTTTCACTTATTGTTATTTTAAATTCAAACAATATGTCATAAACATAATCATAAACATAATTAAAAAATGTATATATTTCTGTATGAAAAATTGTGTTTGAAAATGTGCATAGTATTTAAGAAAAATACGAAAAACGTTCTCAAAAATTGAATTTTAAATTTAAAAAAAAGAAATAAACAAAATTAATTCCGATATAAATCGGTGCTGAATTGAATCCTGCAAAGTCTGGTTGAAACATGTTATTAGGTTTGAAGAAAATTTGGAGAGAGCATTTTTTTTCTTTCAAAGCGCACGTATTTTTTAATTTATTTTTTAATACAATTCTTATACAATTATATTGTTCCTTTATATTCAAACAATAATTTAAAAAAAAAATAATATTATGAAAATATATTGGATAAAAATATTTTGATTATTGTATTTTTAATAAATAAATAATATTTATTGAAAAACAATTTTTTCATGTTTAAATTTGTGAATTCCATAATTCGGGAATTTTTTGCTTCGGATATTTTCTGTCGGGAATTTTGCAGTTCGGTAATATTATAAACTGTTCGAAAATTTTATAATTTTGGGAATTTTATTATTCGAAAATTTACTAATTCGGAAATTTAATAGTGTCGGAGATTTCATTTTTCGGGATTTTTCAGTCATCCCTTTCGGATTTTTTTTAATCGTCCCATATTTTTATGCCTTCTTGTAAAATTATGTTATTTTTCAGAATAAAAAGTCAGAATTTAATTTCGAAATCATCAAAAGTATCAATTTTGTTTTAAATTATTTAAAACCTTTTCAAATTATTTTCGAAATTTTGTCGGAACTTTTAAGTATCTTTTAAAGTGATACCCATTTTTCCTAAACTTTTGGTAAAATCCTGCGAAAGAAAATTGCCTCAAAAGCTTCCATATTTTTTTCCAATTTTGTAAATCTTTTGAAATGTTTGGAAATATTTTTAAACATTCTCTTAAAGTCATGTTCTTTTTCGAAATAAAAAATCTTTTTAATATCCCAGAAAGCTTTTAAAACAATTTTTGGTAAATTTTTCAAAATTGTTGAGAAGCTCCTAATTTTTTTTGTTGGAAACATTCAAAAACCTCCAACTTATTCGAATTTTTCCTAAATTAATCGTTGTTCAATTATTATTTACAAATAAAAATTCAACACTTTTACTTTCAAATTACAAATTTAAAAAATAGAAAAATTATAATTGCAACATTCAAAGTTTAAATTTATCACTCTGAAATTGTGTCAATTCAGTTTCGAATTGTTTAATATTGAAAATTGTTTTTTTTTTTTTTAAATTCCAAATTGAATGGATTAAAAGTGGAATATTTTATACTAAAACAATACTTGAATAAGATTTTGAAATTGAATAAAGGCGTTTATTTATGAATCTATTAATTTGAAGTGATTTTTAAATTGAATATTGTTTATGAAGACTCAATCGGATTTTTACATTTGTGTAGCTACTTAGGCTTTCGAATTAAATTAGTTCAAATTTTAACGTTAAAATATGTAAATTATATAATTTTGAACAGATCCAGAATCGTCTTGTAAAATCAATTACTGTTCAATTTGTAATACTCGAGCTACATTTCAGTTTCTAAAAGCATGAGTTAATTTATATGTACAGCTGATCAACTTAAAAAGGTTTGTTATTTTCCGGTAAAAAAATATATTCACTTTCATTTTCCGATTTTTCCCGGTCGCGAGTCTAGCTCAATTTAGAACAACTTTAATGTTTTTGAAAAATTAATTTTTCGGTTCTAACTCCCGGGACAATCATCTTATTCCTTGAAAGAATTTCTACAATTCTCGTGGTTAATTTTTTATTTTAAGAAATGTATCTAAAAATTATACTATTTTTATTTTTACACACAATATTTTTCTTCAATAAAATTGTTGTAATAAAAGCGTTTCTAAGAGTTTTTTTTAATCTTTCGTGAAATAAAATAAATATTTAGGGGAGAGTCGTCATGGTTGGTCCATCGTCATGGTTGGCCCTTTTCAAGTTTTCATATAAAAACACTCGCGCGATCTATTATTGACCGTGGAAATACTTTTCCTCGGTGAGAGAAAACTTTGCATAACCTTGTTTATTTCGGAGCGTGCTTGTGGAAAGTGTTTTGGAGCCTATAGCGGGACGCACACACATTTGCACAGTGAATAAGCATAAGGCACAACGCACAAGAGAACACGCTTCAACGCACATGGATCCGCATAACTGATTCCTATGCACGAGGCTTTAGCGGGCTAGCGTCAGGTGAACGCTGTGTTTTTCGTGGACAGTTAATCTAATATTTATAAAAGTAAGTGATTTTATGTGAAATAACTTCGTCCGTCTTTAATTATGAAACAGTATTGACTCAAGAATCTTGCAGTATTTACGTGGATATAAAAGGAGAATATTCATAAACTCTCTAATATGCCTGTTATAACATTATTTATAGGGAGTCCAGCACAACACTTTTTATCTTCAATTTATTATAACTTTCACTTTTAAAACTTCAAAACACTTTCAAAACAAATGATGCGACGCGCGACAGTTTCAAAACAAACGACGCGACGCGCGAGAAATTCGAGGTTGGAAAATTGAAAATCATCTGCTACAAGCGGCTGCAGATTACACAAGACAGCTGCAGATTGCATGAAAGTTCAACGTTCCGAACTTTTCGACGCCTTCTGCGCCATGCTGTGCGAAAATCACAGCGATTGACATGGAGCCTTGTGATTGGTCGAGAACCTTGTGCGCCATGCGTTGTGCGCTGTGCAAATGTGTGTGCGCCCCGCTTATTGCATCCGAGCATCGCATAACGTTTCCAGCGTCCGCCGAAAAAGTCTCGATAAAATTTAAACAAAACATGAAATCTTCAAGGTAATTATATTTGGGTATTCTGTGGATAATATTTGACGAAATCCCAAGAGGGATATTCAATTTTCTAACTAGTTTGGTTGTAGTGTGACGCGATTTGGTTTTGGTGCTTGTCACCATGGTTGAGCCATTTGTGTAGTCATGGTTGGGCCACCGTAATTTTTGTTAAAATCACTGCAACAGCATCACTAAATGCATTTTGTGGCTTTTTTCAGGACTTCTCGCAATAAGCGGACTTTGCACTTGAACCGCAACAACTCCGTTGCATGCATTGAGTGTAAGAGAAAAGTGCGTTTGAAGTGCGCGAAACTCACAAAGAGTTATTTCATTTGTCAAAACTGTGAATCAGACTAATTTTTTCTGCATTATTTTATGTTATAATTATGAAATATTGAATAATAAACAAAATTAACTTCATACTTGGTCATTTGAAATCATTTCAGAATATATTTTGCCGATTTTCAGAGGTGGCCCAACCATGACTACAAAGGCCCAACCATGACGACTTTTTTATATTTTTTAAATGCCCATAACTTTTTTCTCATGTGTCGTATTAATTTATGTCTGCTAGAAAAAGTTTTGTGATGAAATATTTTTAACCGTATGCTTAAATTTCCTAAATTATTTCTTAAAGGAAAGTTATGGGCAAAAGTCGAAAAGTGGCCCAACAATGACGACTCTCCCCTATAGGTCGACTAAGGTTAATTTTCTTTGCAAAATTTTCCTTCAATCTCATTTTTTCCAGTTGTTTTTACTATATAGTACAATTTAGGTTTGTATATTTGGGCGAAGAAATCCGTTGTATAGTTTGACAAATATTCTTTATAAATCGATATTTTGTACAGAAAATTACTTTGAGTGAGCTTTAATTATTATTTTATAAACGTAAAAAACCCAGATATTAATGTTTTATGTGAAAAACACAATCCATGAGTGACAGAACGAAATCAGAAACAATAATAATGTAAATTTATTCAGAAACAAGCACTTTGAACAAAATTGACCGTGAGCGAACATTAAATATATATTTTTCAATTTTGACAAAACTCAGGTGTTATTTTCTCACAACAAAAATAATTTGTGGGGGTGCTAAACATTAAACTAGCTGTGAATTTGATCTCGAGTGTTTCCACTTTGTTTGTATTTATAATTATATGGTGCTCATTTCACGAGCACTTTTCTTCCCGTTAGCAAATGTATTTGCTTCCTCATAGAGGAAGCATTAATTTTTTTTTGTTTCTATAATAGACGAACCAAAGTTTTCATTTTGGTCAATTCAAAAATAGAAATTTACAAAAAATACTAAATTACAAAATAATACAAAAAATTTGTAAATACAAAGACAAATCAGACAAATCAAATCTTGCATTCGAAATTATAATTTTTCGAGCTGGAAAAAGGAAGGGAAAATTTCTGTCGCACCCTGTCCCTTTTCCAGCTTTGTGATTTCTTTACAAAAATTGTCAGGATTAGTCTATTTGAAAATTTATCTTTTCTATTCATGCGTCAACTTTGAATTATGTCTATGAAAAAAGTTTTTCTGTTTGAAACAGATGATTCAAATATTATAAATGAGCATAACTTCCCTACTCTTTAATAAAATGTATTAATATTGTGAGTCAATCGATTCGTCTCGAACCAAGGAATCTTTTATATTCTTGCATCAACTTTGAATTATGTTGAAGAAAAAAGTTTTACTATATTAACTCGTATTTTCAAATATTATGCATTGCCATAGCTTTCTTACTCTTCGATAAAACTTATTAATACTATAGGTCAATCGATTCGACTCGAATCAACATATCTTTTCTCTTCTTGCATCAACTTGGAATTATGTTAATGAAAAAAGTTTTACTATAAAAACCCGATTTTCAAAATAAATAAATTACCTACTCTTTAATAAAATGTATTAATATTATAGGTCAATCGATTCGTCTCGAACCAAGGAATCTTTTATATTTTTATATCAACTTTGAATTATGCTACTGAAAAAAGTTTTACTATAAAAAACCGTATTTTCAAATATTATGTATTACCATAGCTTTCTTACTCTTCAATAAAATGTATTAATATTATCGGTCAATCGATTCGACTCGAATCAACACATCTTTTCTGTTATTGCATCAACTTTCAATTATGTCAATGAAAAAAGTTTTAATATAAAAAACCGATTTTCAAAATATATAAATTACCATAACTTCCCTACTCTTTAATAAAATGTATTAATATTATAGGTCAATCGATTCGTCTCGAACCAAGGAATCTTTTATATTCTTGCATCAACTTTGAATTATGTTGAAGAAAAAAGTTTTACTATAAAAAACCGTATTTTCAAATATTATGCATTACCATAGCTTTCTTGCTCTTCAATAAAATACATTAATATTATAGGTCAATCGATTCGACTCGAATCAACACATCTTTTCTATTCTTGCATCAACTTTGAATTATGTTAGTGAAAAAAGTTTTACTATAAAAAACCGTATTTTCAAATATTATGCATTACCATAACTTCCCTACTCTTTAATAAAATATATTAATATTATAGGTCAATCGATTCGTCTTGAATCAAGGAATCTTTTATATCCTTGCATCAACTTTGAATTAAGCTACTGAAAAAAGTTTTACTATAAAAAACCGATTTTCAAAATATTATTGAGTGCTAAAAAAAATGCAATAAATATTTTTAGAAATCCTTTGGTCAGTTTTAAGATATTAGTGAGGAAAATAAGCCCTCCAAATTTCATCAATTTATGTGCAACCGTTTTCTAGTTATCATGTTGAAAAAAAAGTGTGACATCCACACACACATCCGGACAATTGCTTAGAACATTGTATTAGACATTTTTATATTGAGGAAGGTTTAATTAAATGAATTTAAAATTTTTGGAAAATGTTACCATAACAAAGCTTCCTCTATGAGGAAGCAAAAATAAATAAAACTTGAAAAAGCACCCTTTTAAAGAGTTTTTGAAACTAAACATTTGTTCAGTTTTTCAAGCACTCCTAATTTTCAATAGTCCTACTTTCAAATTTATCTGAAGATATACGGTTTAAGGCTTTCTAAAATAATGATTCAAGTATTAAAAGACGTTCATTTTTATTTTTTTTATTTATTCAGCAACTTTCAACAACTTTAATTTGTAACTAAATAATTTGAAATGTTTCAATATAAAATTATCGAACACTTTCAATTCAAAAATTCTTGCATATTTAAATAGGCAAATCGGGCACTAGGTTGGGTTATAAGAACGTCGAGGCAGTTTA
>CAKNYM010035719.1:616-15047 GCA_932195095.1 Andricus curvator
TTTATTTTAGCTTGTTCCGTTTATCAAAAAAGTTAATTTTTTCATTTTCGAAATATTCTTACCACAAAAATTGATTACGGGTTTGTAAGTCTTTTTTGAATGCACAATTTTTGTTCATTTATATGTTTTCGTACCTTGCATTGTTTTTTCAAAAATTTGATTTTTTTTACTGTCAATGTTATTTTCACGAATAAAAAAAAACCACGCATCCTATCGAAACGTGAGTCACAATAAATTTGTACCTCTTCCTTGGATGAACAAATTTTGTTTTGGTCATTTTTTTCGTAGCTGGTAATATTCGTCTGAAAATTTGATTTTTCTATTTTCAATGCTGTTTTTTACGAATAAAACAAAAACTGCGCGTCACATCAAAAGGTGAATGATAAGAAATTTGTAGATCTTTTTTAGGTGCACAATTTTGGTGAGATGATCTTTTCTGGTATCTTGCATAGTTTGACAGCAAAATGGCTTTTTTGATTTTTCATTAATTTTTTGTGCGATCAAAATTTGAATTTTTTATTTTTCGAAAAATTCAAAAAGTTGTTATGAAAATATTATAGGGTGTTCAGGAATCAACATTTTTCTTCTCTTGACTTTTTTTCATATCGTGCGTTTTTCGGCTTAAAATGTTCATTTTCGTTTGTTTTTTGGAATTTTGAAAATGCTATAACTCCAGTAATTTTTTTTTTATCACGAAAAGTCATGAGAATATTTTGTTCGTCATTTTGCGTACTACTAATAACCGTACATAGAATTTTCAAATCTTCAAAAAAAGTGGTCTCAAAAATTTTCAAAATGTGCTCACTTTTTGGATTTTCATCCAAAATAGCTGGTTAACGAACTCGTTCTCTATTTTTCGGCCATAAAAAAGTGTGCCAAAGCTCAATCAAATCTGATCATTTTTTCGAAAGTTATCGTGGCTACAGACAGACAGACAGACTACAGACAGACAGACACCTTGGTAAAAACCGTTTTTTCTGGCTCAGGGGGTCTCAAAACGTGGAGATTTGATGAAAACCGACTATGTCAAATTTTAAATAAAACCAATACCTTCTCATTAGAATGAGAATGTAAAAATTTCAAGTAGTAAAAACGTGCTAAGAAATGCAATTAACATGCTTCAGAACATTGTATCAGACATTTATCAACTGACGAAAGTTAAATTAAATGAATTAAAGTTTTTTCGAAAATGTAACTATTACAAAGCTTTCTCTATGAGGAAGCAAAATAAATGTAAGGGAAGATTTTCTTATATTTATAATAATTTGGAAGGAATGTTTTCTTAAAAATAGCCTTTAAAATATTTTGAAACAAACTTTAGAAAAGTTAGTACGCTCCATTCCACCGGGATTGAATAATTTTAATTATTAAAAATTTATTATGCGTAGATATAAAGGATCACCCTCCTATAAACCCTTACGTAAGGACATAAACCTGCACAGTTGGGCAAGTGACATCTGTGCACGTGCACAGTTAGGCAAGTGACATCTGTGCACGCGCACAGTTGGGCAAGGGACTTCTGTGCACGTGCACAGTTAGGCAAGGGACATATGTGCACGTGCAAATTTGGGCAAGTGACAACTGTGCACGTGCACAGATGTCCCTTGCCCATCTGTGCACGTCCAATACCACAGGAGCCCATCTGTGCACGTCTAAATTTCGACTGCACAGTTGTGCTCTTGTGGTCTTCGACGTGCACAGATGGACGTGCACAGTTGTCCGTCCGACCATCGACGTGCACAGTTGGGCACGCGCAAAGTTGCTACGTGCAAATTTGTCCGTCACTATATTTTCGCCATTATATTTTCGGTTAAAAATTCAACAATTTGGTAGCAGTAATTTATGTATTTTTTTGTTTCAAAATTAATTTTTCAATGTGACAATTGAACTATTCAATTATTGGTTCAAAATTGATCGTTTTCAGTTAAAAATTCAATAATTTGGTCGGAAATTTATGTATTTTGTTGTGAATTCTTGTTTTTTGGCAGAAAATTAATCTTATTGATTAAAAATTCAACTACTTGGTTGAAAGTTGAACAACTTTGTTAAAAATTCATTTTACTAGTTGAAAATCCATCTCTTTGATTGAAAATTGAAATATTTTGGTAAAAATTATTTCTTCTTTCGGTTTAAAATAAATTATTTCAACTGTAAAGTTAACTATTCCACTTTGGATTAAAAATTCGAATGGTTGAATTTTTTTTATCTCTTGATTGAAAAATCTTTCCTGGTTGAAAATTCAACTCTTTTATTGTAAATTCGTCTCTTTGGTTTGAAAATTAATCTTTTTTGGTAGCAATTTGATCTTTTTTTGTTAAAAATTAAACTAATTAATAAAAATTAATTTGTTTTGGTTGAGGATTTAACTATTTTGTTGAAAAATCGTCTTTTTTGCTCGAATTAAACTCTTTTTGATTTGAAATAAAAAATTTTTTAGTTGAAATATCAACTATTACATTGTTAGTTGAAAATTCATATCTTTTGTTTGAAAATTCAACAAGTTGGTTTAATTTTCTTTCTTTTGTGTGAAATATCTTTCCTGGTTGTAAATTAAACTCTTTTGTTGAAAATTAGTCTCTCTAGTTTAAAAATTCATCTCTTTTAGTAAAAATGTAATGCTTTCTTTACGAATTTGTTGGATGAGATATCATTTTTCGTTGACAATTCATGTTTTTAGGATGAAAATTCAACTGTTTTCTAGAAAAGTCGCCTTTTTGGTGTGGAAATTTAACAATTTGGTTGAAATCTTTCTTCTTTTCGACTGAAAAGTTCTTCCTGGTTGAAAATTCAACTCTTTTGCTGAAAGTTCGTCTTTTTATGTAGTTTGAAAATTGATCAATTTTGGTACAAATTTGACCTTTCTTGGTTAAAAAGTTAATCTGTTGTGATTGAAGATTTACCGATTTTGTTGAAACTTCTTCTTTTTGGTTCATTTCAACTTTATTAATTACAATTTTTTTTAAGTATCAACTATTATATTTTTGTTTCGAAGCTCATCTTCTTGGTTGAATCCGAAATGTTTTTATTAAAAATTAAAATTTTATTTGATTGAAACATCAACTATTATATTTTTCGTTGACAATTAATCTCGTTTGAAAAAAATTCAACTATTTTGTTAGAAATTTTATTATTTTTATGAAAGCTGGTCCCCTTTGCTTGGAAGTTCAACTATTTGGTTGAAAATGCTTTAAAAAATCTGTAAATGTTTGTTTGGTAAAGTTTTATTTTCATTAAACTATTTGGTTCGAAATTTATCTTTTGAGGTCGAAAGTTCAACTATGTGGTTATAAATTAGAATATTTTGTTGAAATTAAAAATTTTTTGTTCAAAAATTCAACTGCTTTGTATAACAATCACCTTTTTTGGATTGAAAATTCATCTTTTCTGGAAGAAAAGTTCTTTGTTGAAAATTTTTCTATCTTGGTCGAAAATTCAACTGTCTTCTAAAAATTCGTCTTTTGGGCTTGAAGATTCGACTATTTGGTTAAAAATGTGACTGTTCGTGATTGAAGTTTGTGTTTAACCAAATTAAATTTTAAAAAATTAAACTTAATTCGGTGGTGGGGTGTTCGTGTATGTGACTTCATCCTGGGGGGTTTAGGCTTTGTGTGATCATTTGTGACGAAGTAGAGGAGGATGGAAAAAGTGTTCAATGTAGCATGGTGTAGTTTTTGAACGGTCCCAAAGGTAAAAGGTGCAAGTTCAAAAATGAAAGGACAGAGTTCAAAAATGAAAGGTCAGAGTTCAAAAATGAAACGTTATACGTCAGAGGCGGTATGTAAAAGGTCAGGGGTCATAATTTGAATGTGAGAGGTCACAGGTCAAAGTTCGTAGGGGATAGGTCGGAAATAAACAGTAAGGGATCAAAATTTATAGATCTTAGGTTTAAAGTCAAGTGTCAAACATAAAAAGTCGATGGTGATAGGTGAAAGATCAAAGAAGAGAAAGGAAATACGTCAAAGATTAGATATGAAAGATCAGAAGTAGAAGAGAATTAATGAGAATCAATGTGTTAGAGGTCGAAGGTCAGAAGTCAAAATCGTAAATCGAGGCTGAGACGACGTAGGCCACGAGTCAAAGGTGAAGGGTCAGTGGTGGCAGGTAAAAGGTAAGGTGTAATGTTTAAAAGGCCAGGGTTCAAATACAAAAAGTCAGAAGTGATAGGTCAAAGGTCTGAGGGGAAAAATTCAATAAATGTGAGAACTAATTAGTTTTTTGCAATTTCGAGATAATTGAAAGATAATTCAAATGTGACTATGAAGATCCCTGATGTATAAGAATGGCGCAAAGATATCTGATCGATATAATTCAAAGCGTTTCGCGCTTAAAATCAAAGGACGTGTATAGACAGCAAAATTGTCTACTAACGAGCGACAGACGATATCGTTCATCTTTTGTCCCGCTTTAATTATGCTCCACTAATTATGCCTAGCCAGTAATTACTATCGTGTTACCGGAGACTGCTGCCCAAGGGGATACATCTCGTGATAATAATGGGTGGTTTGTTCGGCCAGATCCATCTTGTTTCACCATATGCGTACGCAACAAATTCAAAATTATATAAAAGTCTATTTTTTTGAGGTTATTCAAATATAACTTTTCTAAGATTCTCAAGAAAATTCGAAAAGATTTTTGAAAATTTCAGATCTACGTCAAATCAAAATCTCAACAAAAAGGTTGATCTTTAAAAAGAAATAATTCCCAAACAAAAATATAATAGTCGATATTTCAATCTGAAAGATTTTTTATTTTTAATTGAAAACAGTCGAATTGACCAGGAACAGACAAATTTTCAACAAAACAGTCAAGATGTCAACCAAAAAAGATTCATTTCTAACCAGTTGTATTTTTAATCAACAAAAAAAAATTAAATATTAAAAGAGAAAAAAGGTTTTTTACCAAATACATTCAGTTTCTACACGTGCACAGATGGAACTTGCCTAACTGTGCACGTGCACAGATGTCACTTGCCAAACTGTGCACGTTTATGTCCTTACGTAAGGGTTTATACGAGGGTGATCCTTTATATCTGCGTTTAATAAATGTTTAACAGTTAATATTACAAATTCTTATAAATATAAGAAAATATTTCTTTAAATTTATTTTGCTTCCTCATAGAGAAAGCTTTGTAATAGTTACATTTTCGAAAAAACTTTAATTCATTTAATTTAACTTTCATCAGTTGATAAATGTCCAATACAATGTTCTGAAGCTTGTATTAGATATTTACATTTTGTGTGTGTCTGTGTGTTGATGCTACACTTTTTTGTGAACACGATAACTTGAGAATAGTTGCAGATAAATTGATAAAATTCGTATGGATTATTTTTACCACTAATAACTTAAATCAGACACAAGGATTTCAAAAAAATGTTAATTGCATTTTTTAGCACGTTTTTACTACTTGAAAAATTGTTTTTTATATTTCAAACTATTTTTCATTTTCATAATTCACAGTTAATGCATGCAAACTGAATATTCCTTGACTCGAAACAAATCCATTGTTCTATAATATTAATATATTTTTTGAAGATTAAGAAAATTTTAATCAGTTATAATATTGGAAAAATTAAGATTTTCAATTTTATTGAAATAATTAATCCTTCTTCTTTAAGGAAGCAAATGATCTGTTTGCTATTTCATCATGACAAGGAAGCAGAGTGCTCATGATATGAGCCCCAACCGAGGCCCCAACAAATATAGACTCCTGTAAAACGCCAAAAATCGAATTCACAGATAGTTTTAATACTCTCATCTCAATAAGCCCTACACTGTCAAAAATGTTTGGAATTCTTCAACACTTCTACAATACAAGAGTAAGGTAAAATTGCAAACACGGTATTGGAATGACAAAATTGCAATACATGTATTGTAAGTGCTGTAAATCGTGAAGTCACCGTCGAGCATTCCAATACATGTATTGTAGCGTTCATAAGTCGAAAATTGTGCACTAGGGATTCACGGCGTTAATGGAATTCAGGGAATTCAAGGAATTCGCTTAATTCATGAAACTTAAGGTATTCACGAAATTTATGGAATTCACGGAATTCATGGATTTCACAGAATTCACGGAATTCACGGAATTCGCGGAATTCACGGAATTCAAGCAATTCGCGGAATTCATGAAATTTAAGGTATTCAAGAAATTTATGGAATTCACGGAATTCATGGAATTCACGGAATTCATGGAATTCACGGAATTCATGGAGTTCATGGAATTCACGGAATGCAAGGAATTCGCGGAATTCATGGAATTCACGGAATTCAGAGAATCCAAAGAATTTAGAGAATTGAAGGAATTTAGAGAATTGAAGGAATTCATGGTATTCATAGATTTTAAGAAATTTTGAGAATTGAGGGTATTAAGAGAATTTAAGGAATTCAGAGAATTCCAGGCATTCCATGAAATCTATGAATACAAAGATTTCAAAATCCTTAGAATTTACAGAATGGTTTTCATTCCTGGAATTCTCATAGTTCCTTGAATTCGTTGAATACCTTGAATTCCTTGAATTCGTTGAATTCCTTGAATTCTCTGAATTCCCTGAATTCTCTAAATTCCTTGAATTTTCTGAACGCCTCGAATTCTCTGATTCCCTTGAATTCTTTGAATTCCTTGAATTCTCTGTATTCCTTTAATTCTATGAATTTTTTTAATCAAATGGATTCCTCGAATTCATGGAAATCTATGAATTCCTTGAATTCTATGTATTTGTCGAAAGTGAGTGTGTGTAAAGTGACATTGGGTAGGGTCGGCCTAGTTTTTCGCGTTTTCACGTCGGCCCCAGGCTCACGGGATTTTCCAAATTTTGCACATGTCGAAACCCTTTCTCCAATTTGTTCTTTAGAATTATAAATTTTCTGGCCATAGTCTAAGAAAGTTTGTTATCCAACAATCTAACTTTAGGCTGCAAAATATTATTCAAATAGCAAATATCGATTTAAACCAATTTTAATAGGTTTCTGAAACTTACCTTTGGATTGATGGGTACCGTTTTGATATTTGGAACCAATTTTGAATTTTGGTTCGAAAAAGCACTTAGAACTAGGCCAATTTATGCGAAATGATGAATAGAGAGAATTAGTAAGGTTTTATTTGTTTTTATGCAAGTTAAACTCTGGAATCCGTCAAACTTTAAACATTTTTGACCTATTTTTGACCCATACTTGAACAAGGGAACTTTTTTTCACGCGGGACATAATACCTCATTTTTTTCACTTATGGAGTTTTTTTCGAGACCCTATAAAAATTGCTTATGGGGGTTGGATTTAAAAAGTATTCAGCAAATAATTTTCAAGAAAATCATGCCAGATGCAGTAAGATAATCTAATATTAACGATTCTATCACAAATTTCCAAAAAGGCTTTTTTTCCAGAGAAAATTCACGTGAAACTTTATGGGCTTTGAACAACCCCTGGAAATCAATAGATTTTAAAATTTTTTTAAAAATAGATGCTTACTTTTTTTGGCATTCGAACGAATCTGGAGGGTGAGACGAAGAAAATTTGAAGAAAAAAAATGTGTACCACACAAATAAATAAACCTTCATATTTCACTAACCAATGAATTTTTTTTTCAACTTCACTTTTTGTTACATCATAAGAAAATACATCAAATAAATAAACGATTTTGTAAAATCAAAGACAGATAAGTAACTTGAAAAAAATAAATACCTACCGAGTAGGCACGGAAGTTAGTAGATAGACCCACTGGGAGACTCAAAGAAGCTTAATAAGATAAAAGTATTAAATAGTACATTTCGTGACTAATGCGGACTGACGGCCTTTTTGAAACGAGCGCAATGTTTTTGTAACGAGTCGTAGGTAAGGGCGTATAATTATACGTAGATATAAAGGACCACCCTCGTATCAACCCTTACGTATGGACATAAACGTGCACAGTTGGGCAAGTTCCATCTGTGCACGTGCACAGTTAGGAAAGTTCCATCTGTGCACGTGCACAGTTGGGCAAGGGACATCTGTGCACGTGCACAGTTGGGCAAGTGACACCTGTGAACGTGCACCGTTAGGAAAGTTCCATCTGTGCACGTGCACAGTTGGGCAAGTGACAACTGTACACGTACAAGTCCACAGGAGCCCATCTGTGCACGTCTAAATTTCGACGTGCACATTTGTCACTTGGACAACTGTGCACGTGCACAGATGGTACTTGGACAACTGTGCACGTCGACATTTCAACGTGCACAGTTGTACAAGTACCATCTCTGCACGTGCACAGTTGTCCAAGTGACGACTTTTCACGTGCACAGATGGCACGTTCACAGTTGTCCATCTGACCAACGACGTGCACACTTAGGCACGTGCAAAGTTGCTACGTGCAAAGTTGACCCCATCCCCATTGTCGGTACCGGCAATTTTAATTATTTCTTAACCACAAAAAAACATTTAAAATTAAAGTTTTCTTTTTCATCAATAATGTTTAGAAACATTCAGAAATATATTTTATCATCAAATAAAATAACTCATTTGGAAATTTAGATTTACTAAATTGATGATGCAAACAATTCTTAATCTTTATTAATAGATAAATGTAACATACAACCTCATTTAATATGGTCAATGGTTTATGAATAGAATTCTTTGGACATTTTAAATCATGTATTCAAAATGCCTTTATTATTAAAGAATGATTTTCAATTTAAATTTTCTCTTTCAGAGATAAATTTTTATAATAAAAATTTTTCATTCGGAAAAACATGTCTCATTCGCTCGCTTCGGGCGCAAGTTTGAGCGCGCCAATGGCGCGTACCTGTTGGATCTCTCGCTTCGTGCTCGGTCATTGTACTTCTCCAACATTTTTGCATAGGACTTTTAAAATTAAACGTCAAACCATCGACGACTGAAATTTAGTGATTGCGAATTCTCTTTTGTTAAAGCTTCTTCGGCTTTAACGAACACATTCTCATCACGCGTTTTGTGAGAAAAAAAGGTTGAAAGCAAATTTTAAGATCTAATTTAAAAACAATTTTGTTATTAAACATTTTATTGTACCTTGTGTCTTTTCCCCAAAAATGTAATTTGTTTTTAATGTCATTTTTCACGATTAAAACAAAAACTACGAATCCTATCAAAAAGTGATTCATCACAAATTTTTTTTTTTTTTTGGGTGAACAACTCTTGTTCTTTCATTTTGTTCGTAGCTCACGTCGTTTGGCCGAAAATTTAATTTTTCCATTTTTAATGTTGTTTTTTACGAATAAAACAAAAATTACGCATTCTGTCGAGAAGTTTTTACTAAAAAATGCTTAGATCTTTCTAAGGTGCATAATTTTGATTTATTCATCTTTTTTCTTATCTTGCATAGTTTGACCGCAAAATGGAATTTTTGATTTTTCAGTATTTTCTGTGCGATCAAAATTTGAATTTTCGATTTTTCAACAAAATTCAACAAGTTGTTATGATAATCTTGTATAGCTTTCAAAAAGCAAAGTTTTTCTCTTCTGGTTTTTTTTCTTATCCAGCGTTGTTTGACTTAAAATTTTCATTTTCGTTTTTTTTTTAATTTTGAAAATGCTATACCTCTGATAATTTTCTTTTTATCAAAAAAAGTCGTCAGAATAAATTGTTCGAATTTCCGAGTACTACGAACAACCGTACATATAATTTCTAAATCCTGAAAAAAATGGTCTCCAAATTTTTGAAAATGCTCTAACTTTTTGAATTTTCATATAAAATAGATGGCTAACGATCGAACTGGTTGTTTCTTTTTATACCTTGAAAACGTTTACCAAAGCTTAATTCAATCTGACTAGTTTTTTGAATGTTATCGTGCTTACAGGATAGAGAAAGGCATACATACATACATATATACCATTAAACCATTTCCCTTTCAGGGTAGGCGTGACACTACCCGATTCGAGTAGTGTTTCTAGGTGTTTCTTGTAGTTATAAATAACTGCAAGTGTGGGCTCACCACACCCACGATGTGCCAACAGCACTCATGTCAGTATTCTTGAATGGTCACCCATCCAAGTACTAACCGCGTCCAAGGCTGCTTAACTTCAGTGATCTGACGAGAACTGGGTTTTTCAGCGTGGTATGGCCGTTGGCCATACATACTTCGTATAAATCATTTTTTTTGACTCAGGTGGTCCCAAAGCGTGGAGATTTGATAAAAACCGAAAAAGGCAAATTTTACATCAGGATGAAAATGTAAAAATTCCAGAAAATTCGTAAGAAAAAACTGTAAGCAGCCACTTGAACAAATTCTCACGCAGTATGCAACCAATCCGATAGTCAAAAACAATGAGTGAGGAATATTCTATAATTTTGTTTCACCTATTTTTTTATATATATGACAAGTATCAGAAGCGCTGCTCGCGCATGCATATTTTTAGAAATCTCAAAAGAGATGTTTAATATTGTGGATCAACAATAAAGAATTTCACAAATAAAAAACGCCTTTACACTAAAACTAAATTGCAAAGATAATTTATAGAGTTTTGAATTGTTTATTTATTATTCCTTTTACAACATTTTAGAAAGTTTATCCAGTAGCTTGAATTTTCTAGAACTACAATAATAAAATAAGTAGGAAACATTTCATTCTAAAAGTTTTCAAGAAAGTTTTGCTATGATTTTCAGATTTTCAAATTGAATTAGTAGAGAAAAAAGTACTTTTGCAGATATCTACATAAAATGGAAAAAAATCTCTTTGGCCACAGAATATTATAATCAAACGTTTTTTAACAGTCCCAAAAATTACCCTTAAGTGTCAAATGTCCCTGTCCAGCTCTCCTCAGCCCCAAAAATCACCCCTAAGTGTAAAATCCCCTTGTACAGCTCTCTTCAACACCAAAAATTACCCGAAAGTATAGAATTCCATTGACCAGCTCTCCCCAGCCCAAAAAATCACCCTTAAGTGTAGGATCCCCTTGTCCAGCTCTCTTAGTCCCAAAAATAACTCCTAAGCGTAAAATCTCCTTTTTCAGTTCTCACTAACCCCAAAAATCACCCATAAGTGCAAAATCCCATTCCATTGCTCTCCCCAACCCCAGAAATCACTCCTAAGTGTAAAAACAACTTTTCCAGCTCACTCCAGCCCAAAAGTCACCCCTAAGTGTCATTCCAAGCCGCCATGCTGCCCCTGAAAATGCGCCTCCTCAAGCCGTGGATTTTTTGACCCCGAGTTTATAAAAAAATATAAATAAATTATATTCTATATTTTTGTATAATTAAATTGTAAATAAAAATCATATTTTTCTTATAAGTAAGCCAATGTCAAAAATTTGTAAGCATTTTTAAAAATTTGACTCTTTTTATGGTTAAGGGAATATGCTATTTTTTAAAAATTGTAGTATAAAAAATGTATTTTAACTAAGTTTGATTACTTATATTTCTTGAACTGAGCACATTACCTTTTTGTATTTCAAAGTGCTAAACACGTTTGCTCTATTGATTATTATTATTGAATATATTTTTGAGATAACCTATAACGCTTCTCATAAACATTAAGATTGCAGACTTTTTATTTTCAAGATATAAATTGAAAATTGTGCCATGTACTTTTAATTGGAATATATATATTAAAAAATTTCTCTCGAAAATAATCAATAGGTTGTAATTTCCTGATGGGTCTATTTTTGAGACCAATTTTTTCCATCCATTTGCAAAACATATAAGAAAGACACCATGACAACCAATAGTTATAAACAAAAGGTTTTCATGTTTTTTTTTTAAATTGGAACAGAATAACATATCTAACCAATCATAAACACGGGGTTCCTGACAACAATAGTTTCGAGATAGTTTCAAGATAATAATTCAATTTTCGATATCGAAAATGGTACCATGTACTTTCGTATAATTGTATAAAAGGATAGGATTGTAAGTACAAAAACTTAGGATGTCAAAACATTTTACGTTTAGAGTTTACTTTATGAAAGGAACGAATCAAATCTAAATTTGTATGATTGGAAGCGTAACAGGATTAATTTTGAAGATTTTGAATCTGAAAGTAATGAATATGATAAAATCCGGACTGACGAGAAAGACTAATTAGGTTCGCTTTCGGTCAATTGATTATGATTTATTTATTTTTTTAAACCACTGATTGACGTCGAGGGGATCAGACAGGAGTGTGACATCCGGACTGTTACTGCGACAAAAAAAGTAATAAAAAATATAGAGAGAGATGAAATACGTGATGGTAAATTGGATCTCGTTTAAATGGCCGCAATCGTGTAGTCGTTGGTATGACGTTAAAAAAATCATCCGCGCATTCGGATTCTGGTTTGCGACCTCAAAAATGGAGACTAAAAAGCGATTGCATGAATTCGATGAATACGTAAAACAGGGCCAAACATTTTGCACGACAACCCCATTGCAGTCATTTTTAATCTACAAATTTAATTTTCTAACAGATAACAAAATCACGGGAGCTATCGATATTCTTACTGATATCTCCAAAAATAAAGTTCTTTTATAGACTTTTATTTCCTTGCATTAAAAATATAAAAAATTTAAAAATACATTACTGAACCATTTAAAAAAATTAAGAGTTGGAAAAATGCTTGGCACAATAATTAATCATTTTTATTTGAATTATTTTTTTAAGTATTTTCAATTGAAAATGTTCAAAATAAAACAATTGTATCTTAGCTAAAATTTTGAAAAAGGGGCAATATTTCAAATGATACTAACAGGAAGGACACTTGTATCACTTATAAATAAAAGCGTTTAAATATGAATAATTGGAAATTGAAAGTATTTCAGGTTCAAATATTTCAAACCAGAAGCCTCCAAAATTGATTTTTTTTTAATTGGACATTTTCATTAAAAAGTAGTTGAAATTGTATAAGTTATAATTCAAATCCAGGAAAATTTCAAAACGACCAGAATTGAATGATTAAAGATTAGAGTTTAAAATTTTTGATAATTCAAAATATAAAGGAAGTGAAATTGTATTATTTATAATCAAAAGTGTTCAAATTTTAATATTTACAGAATTTTAACTTTTGAATTTAAATTATTTTTAGTTCGAAGCGTTTAGAATTTGACAATTTCAAATTGAAAACAAAATTGAATGTTTCACAGTCAAAGCTGCTGAAGTTCTAGAATTTTAAATTCTTATTACATTACAAATTTATTAATAACATTGTAATTTTTTACACATATTTTTCTGAGAACAAAAGATAAATTCACTCTTATTTTCCTCATTAAAATGAAAAAAATTCAATTGTAATTCTCAAAAATTAAACTTAAAAAAACGTTAGAAATCAAGTTATTTAAAATGGGTAACATTAAAAAAATTTAAATCTTACGATGGAACGTTGAAAATTAAACGAGTCGAAACTTCATTTAAATCTAAAAAAAATCTGCCCGCTTCGCGGGCACATTCTCATGGCGCGCTTCGCGCGCGGCTCGCTGCGCTCGCAAGTTTGAGCGCGCCTAGGGCGCGCGACTGTTGGATCTCGCGCTTCGCGCTCGATTATGTGTTCACCTCGCGCTGCGCGCTCGGGCGTATTTGCATCGCGCTTTACGCTCGGCTCCTCTAGATTTTTGATCTTCGTGTTCGACTTCGATGAAAAGAAAAAGTTTTGTTTGCAAATATTATAAAATTATCGAAACCTCTACATATTAAGTGATTGTTAAATTTGTTTTTATTTTAGACTGAAAAGGAACTTTATTTACTCAAGGTTCTATCGACCTTAAGGAACACATTCTCATCCAGACACTCGCGCCTCGCGCTCGATATTTGATTTGAAAATCATTTGAACCGTATGATAGAAACAAAAAAGTTTGAGCGCACTTACGGCGTGCGATTTGGTAAATACACATAACGCGCACTTTGTGTTTCGTGTTATATGTTCTTCATATACAAATTACTAAATTTGTATTTGATTTCAAATGAAAAGTAATGATATAATTCAGGCGACAAATTTTATTAGTTAACATTTTATTTTAGCTTGTTCCGTTTATCAAAAAAGTTAATTTTTTCATTTTCGAAATATTCTTACCACAAAAATTGATTACGGGTTTGTAAGTCTTTTTTGAATGCACAATTTTTGTTCATTTATATGTTTTCGTACCTTGCATTGTTTTTTCAAAAATTTGATTTTTTTACTGTCAATGTTATTTTCACGAATAAAACAAAAACCACGCATCCTATCGAAACATGAGTCACAATAAATTTGTACCTCTTCCTTGGATGAACAAATTTTGTTTTGGTCATTTTTTTCGTAGCTGGTAATATTCGTCTGAAAATTTGATTTTTCTATTTTCAATGCTGTTTTTTACGAATAAAACAAAAACTACGCGTCATATCAAAAAGTGAATGATAAGAAATTTGTAGATCTTTTTTAGGTACACAATTTTGGTAAGATGATCTTTTCTGGTATCTTGCATAGTTTGACAGCAAAATAGCTTTTTTGATTTTTCATTAATTTTTTGTGCGATCAAAATTTGAATT
>CAKNYM010035720.1:742-17332 GCA_932195095.1 Andricus curvator
TTGAAAATTCGTCTTTTTTAGTAAAAAATTAATCATTTAGTTTGAAAATTAATTTTCTGGTTTTAAAATTAATCTTTTTGCCTTAAAATTCAACTATTCGAGATTCATAATTTTAATTACAAATTAATCTTCTGGTTTAAAAATTAAGTTTTTTAACGGAAAATTTAATTATTCTAGTTTTGGTGAAAAATTGAACTGTGGTTGAAAATTCCTCTTTTTTAGTACAAAAATAATCATTTAGTTTAAAAATTAATTTTCTGGTTTAAAAATTAATCTTTTTGGTTTAAAATTCAACTATTCGAGATTCATAATTTTAATTAAAAATTAATCTTCTGGTTTAAAAATTAATTGTTTTAACCGAAAATTTAATTATTCGATTTTTTGTTAAAAATGTGTCTTTTTTATTAAAGAATTGAACTGTTTAAAATTCAAACTATTCGAGTTAACTATTCATAATTTTAATTGAAAATTCATCAGTTCGGTTAAAAATCAATTTTTTCAACCAAAAATTTAACTATTCTATTTTTGGTTGAAAATTTGTCTTTTTTAGTTCAAAATTAAACTGTTTGGTTGAAAATTCGTCTTTTTAGTAAAAAGCTAATAATTTTGTGTGAAAATTAATCTTCTGGTTTGAAAATTAATTTTTGTAACAGAAACTTTAATTATTCTATTTTTGGTGAAAAATTGAACTGTTTGGTTGAAAATTCCTCTTTTTTAGTACAAAATTAATCATTTTGTTCGAAAATTAATTTTCTGATTTGAAAAATAATAATTTTGGTTTTTAATTCAACTTTTCGAGTTAAACATTCATAATTTGAATTGAAAATTCATCAGTTTGGTTGAAAATTAATTTTTTTAAACGAAAATTTAACTATTTCATTTTTGGTTAAAAATTTGTCTTTTTTAGTTGAAAATTCAACTGTTTGGTTAAAAATTCGTCTTTTCTTAGTAAAAAATTAATCATTTTGTTTGAAAATTAATCTTCTGGTTTAAAAATTAATCTTTTTGGTTCAAAATTCACTTATTCGAGTTAAAAATTTATAATTTTAATTGAAAATTCATCAATTTGGTAAAAAAATTTGTCTTTTTTAGTTAAAAATTGAACTGTTTGGTTGAAAATTCGTCTTTTTTAGTACAAAATTACTTAGTTTGAAAATTAATCTTCTTGTTTAAAAATTAATCTTCTGGTTTAAAAATTAATTTTTTTAACAGAAAATTTAATTATTCTATTTTTGGTTAGAAATTTGACTTTTTTATTTAAAAATTCAATTATTTGGTTGAAAATTCATCTTTTTTAAGATGACAATTCAAGTACTTGGTTGAAAATTCATGTATTTTGTTGAAAATTCGTTTCATGTTTGGTTGAAAATTGATTTTTTTAACTGAAAATTTAACTATTCCATTTTTGGTTGAAAATTCCTCTTTTTTAGTAAAAAAATAATCAGTTAGTTTACAAATTAATTTTCTGGTTTAAAAATGAATTATTTTAACAGAAAATTTAATTATTCAATTTTTGGTTAAAAATGTTGTCTTTTTTATTAAAAAATTGAGCTGTTTAAAATTCAAACTATTCGAGTTGAAGATTCATAATTTTAATTGAAAATTCATCAGTTTGGTTAAAAAATTTCTCTTTTTTAGTTAAAAATTGAACTGTTTGGTTGAAAATTCGTCTTTTTTAGTACAAAATTACTTTGTTTGAAAATAAATCTTCTTGTTTAAAAATTAATCTTTTGGTTTAAAATTCAACTATTCGAGTTAAAGATTCATAATTTTAATTGAAAATTCATCAGCTTGGTTAAAAATTAATTTTTCAACCGAAAATTTAACTGTTTCATTTTTGGTTGAAAATTTGTCTTTTTTAGTTAAAAATTGAACTGTTTGGTTGAAAATTCGTCTTTTTTATTACAAAATTAATCATTTTGTTTGAAAATTGATTTTCTGGTTTAAAAATTAATCTTTTCGGTTTAAAATCCAACTATTCGAGTTGAAGATTCATAATTTTAATTGCAAATTCATCAGTTTGGTTCAAAAATGTTCCTTTTTAGTTAAAAATTGAACTGTTTGGTTGAAAATTCGATTTTTTTAAGCACAAAATTAATCATTTTAGTTGAAAATTTATTCTTTATATTCAAAATGACGCCGCTCGTTTCTACTAATGGAGTCGTTTGGCGACTCCAATTCCGAATTTAATTACAGTTTTTTGATAGATTTTTTCGTTAAATTGGAGCTAAAGATTTTATGGAAATAATGTTTCTCTGGAAAAGGTGTTTTTAGGCGAGATTTGGGTAATATGTTGGAGAAAATTACTGAAAAGGACGATTTAAACTTTGCTGAGAAATGGTTTTGACTTGTGTCGTATATCACAGGGGTTTGAAATTTGACAAGAAGATTCCCTGATTTTCAGATGTTTATCATACACTGCAATTTTTTTAATTATATAACATTTCGGCGCGCCCCCCCCCCCCCCAAATGTTTGAATGTTGTCTGGTGCCATCCTTGAATTCTTTCCCTTTTTTTAAAAAGAATTCTTATTTTTTCCTCCAGTTGAAAATTCGCTTCATTTTTGGTTGAAAATTGATTTTTTTAACTGAAAACTTAACTATTCTATTTTTGGTTAAACATTTGTCTTTTTTATTTAAAAACTGAACTGTTTGGTTGAAAATTCATCTTTTTTAGATGAAAATGCAAGGTCTTGACTGGCAATTAATTTTTTTAACTGAAAATTTAACTATACCATTTTTGGTTCAAAATTTATCTTTTTTAGTTTAAAATTCAACATTTGGTTAAAAATTCATTTTTTGTTGTTGAAAACTCTAGTACTTGGTTGAAAATTCATGTATTTTGTTGAAAATAAATTTTCTTAACTCTAAGTTTAGCTATTCCATTTGTGGTTAAGGTTTTATCTTTTTTAGTTTAAAATTCAACTATTTGGTTGAAAATTCATCTTTTTCAGATGAAAATTCAAGTACTTGGTTGAACGTTCATGCATTTTGTTGAAAATTCCTTTTTTTAATTGAAAATTTAAATATTCCATTTTTGGTAGAAAATTTGTCTTTTTTTGTTAAGAATGAACTGTTTGGTTGAAAATTCCTCTTTTTTAGTATAAAATTAATCATTTAGTTTAAAAATTAATCTCCTGGTTTACAAATTAATTTTTTAAACAGAAAATTTAATTATTTTATTTTTGGTTAAAAATTTGTCTTTTTTATTTAAAAATTGAACTGTTTAAAATTCAAACTATTCGAGCTAAAGATTCATCATTTTAATTAAGAATTCATCAGTTTGGTTGAAATTTATTTTTATGTAACCAAAAATTTAATTATTCCATTTTTGGTTGAAAATTCGTCTTTTTTAGTATAAAATTAAATACTTTGTTTGAAAATTAATCTCCTGGTTTAAAAATTAATCTTTTTGGTTTAAAATACAACTAATCGAGATTCATAATTTTAATTAAAAATTAATCTTCTGGTTTAAAAATTAATTTTTGTAACAGAAAATTTAATTCTATTTTTGGTTAAAAATTGAACTGTTTGGTTGAAAATTCGTCTTTTTTAGTAAAAAATATTTCATTTTGTTTGAAAATTAATTTCTTGGTTTAAAAATTAATCTTTTTGGTTTAAAATTCAACTAATCGAGTTGAAGATTCATAATTTTATTTGAAAATTCGTCAGCTTGGTTAAAAACTAATTTTTTCAACCGAAAATTTGAATAAATCATTTTTGGTTGAAAATTAATCTTTTTTAGTTAAAAATTGAACTGTTTGGTTAAAAATTCGTCTTTTTTAGTAAAAAATTAATAATTTTGTTTGAAAATTAATGTTCTGGTTTAAAAATAAATTGGTTTCATTTAAAATTGAACTGTTCGAGTTGAAGATTCATAATTTTAATTGAAAATTCACCAGTTTGGTTAAAAATTAATTTGCTCAACCGAAAATTTAATTATTCCATTTTTGGTTGAAAAATTGTCTTTTTCAGTTGAAAATTGAACTGTTTGGTTGAAAATTCGTCTTTTTTAGTACAAAATTGATCAATTTGTTTGAAAATTCATAATTTTAATTGAAAATGCATCAGTTTGGTTACAAATTATTTTTTTTAACCAAAAATTTAATTATTCCATTTTTGGTTAAAAATTTGTCTTTTTGAGTACCAAAATAATCATTTTGTTTGAAAAGTAATCTTCTGGTTTAAAAAATTAATCTTTTTGGTTTAAAATTCAATTATTCGAGTTAAAGATTTATAATTTTAATTGAAAATTCATCAGTTTGGTTAAAAAATGTGTCTTTTTTAGTTAAAAATTGAACTGTTTGGTTAAAAATTCGTCTTTTTTAGTAAAAAATTAATAATTTTGTTTGAAAATTAATGTTCTGGTTTAAAAATAAATTGGTTTCATTTAAAATTGAACTGTTCGAGTTGAAGATTCATAATTTTAATTGAAAATTCGTCAGCTTGGTTAAAAATTAATTTTTTCAACCGAAAATTTAACTATTTCATTGTTGGTTGAAAATTTGTCTTTTTTAGTTCAAAATTGAACTGGTTGGTTGAAAATTCGACTTTTTTGTAAAAAATTAATCATTTAGTTAAAAAATTCATAATTCTAATTGAAAATGCATCAGTTCGTTTACAAATTGTTTTTTTAACCAAAAATTTAATTATTCCATTTTTGGTTAAAAATTTTTTTTTTTTTTTTTTTAGTTAAAAATTGAACTGTTTGGTTGAAAATTTGTCTTTTTTATTACAAAATTAATCATTTTGTTTGAAAATTAATTTTCTAATTTAAAAAAATAATCTTTTTGGTTTAAAATTCAATTATTCGAGTTGAAGATTTATAGTTTTAATTGCAAATTCATCACTTCGATTCAAAAATGTTCTTTTTTAGTTAAAAATTGAACTGTTTGGTTGAGAATTCGATTTTTTAAGCACAAAATTAATCATTTTAGTTGAAAATGTATTCTTTGTATTCAAAATGACGTCGCTCGTTTCCACTAATAGAGTCGTTTGGCGACTCGAATTTCGAATTTAATTACAGTTTTTTGATAGATTTTTTCGTTAAATTGGAGCTAAAGATTTTATGGAAATAATGGTTCCCTGGAAAAGGTGTTTTTAGGCGAGATTTGGGTAATTTGTTGGAGAAAATTACTGAAAAGGACGATTTAAACTTTGCTGAGAACTGGTTTTGACTTGTGTCGTATATATATCACAGGGGTTTGAAATTTGACCAGAGGATTCTCTGATTTTCAGATGTTTATCATACACTGATATTTTTTTAATTATAGAACATTTCAGCGACCCCCCCCCCCCCCCCCCAAATGTTTGTAGGTGCCATCCTAAACTCTTTCCCTTTTTTTTAAATAATTCTTATTTTTTCCTCCGGTTGAAAATTTAATTATTTTGTTGAAAATTCGTTTCATTTTTGGTTGAAAATTTATCTTTTTTAGTTTCAAATTCAACATTTGGTTAAAAATTCTAGTACTTGGTTGAAACATCCTTAAACTCTTTCCTTTTTTTTTAAAGAATTCTTATTTTTCGTTCGGTTGAAAATTTAATTATTTTGTTGAAAATTCGTTTCATTTTTGGTTGAAAATTTATTTTTCTAACTGAAAATTCAACTATTCCATTTTTGGTTAAGAATTTATATTTTTTAGTTTAACATTCAACTGTTTGGTTGAAAATTCATCTTTTTTAGATGCAAATTCAAGCACTTGCTTGAAAATTCGTTTAATTTATGGTTGAAAATTAATTATTCTAACTGAAAATTTAACTGTTCCATTTTTGTTAAAAATGTATCTTTTTTAGTTTAAAATGCAAGTATTTGGTTGTAGATTCATCTTTTTTTTAATTGAAAATTCAGGTACTCAGTTGAAATCTCATGTATTTTGTTGAAAATTCGTTGCATTAATGGTTGGGAATTAATTTTTTCAACTGAAAAATTCAATTATTCGAGTTAAAGATTCATAATTTTAATTGAAAATTCATCAGCTTGGTTAAAAATTAATTTTTCCAACCAAAAATTTAACTATTTCATAGAAAATTGGTCTTTTTTAGTTAAAAATTGAACTTTCTGGTTGAAAATTCGTCTTTTTTAGTAAAAAAAATTAATCATTTTGTTTGAAAATTAATTTTCTGATTTGAAAAATAATCATTTTGCTTTTTAATTCAACTTTTCGAGTTAAACATTCATAATTTAAATTGAAAATTCATCAGCTTAATAAAAATTAATTTTTTTAATTGAAAATTTAATTATTCCATTTTTTGTTAAAAATTTGTCTTTTTTAGTTAAAAATTGAACTGTTTGGTTGAATATTCGTCTTTTTTGGTCAAAAATATTTCATTTTGTTTGAAATTGAATCTTTTGGTTTAAAAATGATTCTTTTTGGTTTAAAATTCAACTATTCGAGTTAAAGATTCATAATTTTAATTGAAATTCATCAGTTTGGTTAAAAAATTTTTTTTTTTTAACCAAAAATTAATTCTTTGAACCAAAAATTATTTTTTTTTAACAAAAAATTTTTTTTTTTAACCCAAAATTTAATTATTCCATTTTTGGTTAAAAATGTGTCTTTTTTAGTTAAAAATTCAACTATTCGATTGAAAATTCATCTTTTTGAGATGAAAATTCAAGAACTTGGTTGGCAAATAATTTTTTCAACTGAAAATTTAACTATACCATTTTTGGTTGAAAATTTATCTTTTTTTGTTTCAAATTCAACATTTGGTTTAAAATTCATCTTTTTGTTTGAAAACTCATTTTTTTGGTTGAAAATTCAACTATTCCATTTGAAGATTCATGATTTTAGTTACAAATTTATCAATTTGGTGGAAACTTAATTTTGTCAACTGAAAATTTAAGTATTCCCTTTTTTTTGAAAACTGATCTTTTTTAGTTCAAAATTCAACTATTTTGTAGAAAATCGTCGTTTTTTTTGCTAGAAAATTCATCACTTTTGTTTAAAATTCAACTATTCCAGTTCAAGATTCATAATTTTAGTTGATAATTCTTCAATTTGTTGGAAAATTAATTTTCACAACTGAAAATTTAACTATTCCATTTTTGGTTAAAAATTGATGTTTTTAGTTCATGATTAATCATTTTGTTTGAAAATTAATCTTCTGATTTGAAAATTCAAGTATACAGTTAAATATTCATCATTTTAGTTGAAAATTTATTCTTTTTATTGAAAATGACACTTCTTGATGAAAAGTTAAACTCTTTTATTGAAAATTCAACCGTTCGGTTCAAAATTCATTTGAAGATTCTTCATTTTTTTGAAAATTTTATTTTGGTTATTTTTCGTTGTTGTTATTTTTATTTTGGTTGAAAATTTTTCTTTTTTGGTGGAAAATTAATCTTCTGAGTTGAAAATTAATCCTTTTGTGAAAAAAATAATATTCTTTGTTGAATATTCATTTTTCTCTTTAAAATTCAACTATTTGGTTAAAAATTGGCCTATTTTCAGATGAAAATGCAACTATTTCGTTGAAATTAATTTATTTGGTTGAAAATCGACTTTTTTGAAAAAATCTTCTTGGTTGACAATTCATCATTTTGGTAGAAAATTAAATTATTTCGTTGAAAATTCATTTTTTTTGTTGAATATTGTCTTTTTGGTAGAAAATTCATTTATTTGATTGAAAGTTCAACTATTTCAGTTCAAGATTCAGCATTTTTTAGTTTAAAAATTATCAGTTTGGTGGAAAATTATTTTTTAACTGAAAATTTAACTATACCATTTTTGGTTAAAATTTTTTTTTTAGTTTCACATTCAAAATTTGGTTAAAAATTCACTTTTTGTTATTGAAAACTCTAGTACTTGGTTGAAAATGAATTTTCTTAACTCAAAGTTTTACTATTCCATTTTTGGTTAAGAATTGATCTTTTTTAGTTTAAAATTCAACTATTTGGTTTAAAATTCATCTTTTTTAGATGAAAATTCAAGTACTTAGTTGAAATCTTATGTATTTTGTTGAATATTCGTTGCATTAATGGTTGGCAATTAATTTTTTTAACTGAAAATTGAACTATTCTATTTTTTGGTTGTGAATTTATCTTTTGTAGTTTAAAATTCAATTATTCGGTTGAAAATTCATATTTTCAAGATGAAAATTCAAAGACTTGGTTGGCAATTAATTTTTTTAGCTGAAAATTTAACTATACCGTTTTTAGTTAAAAACTGAACTTTCTGGTTGAAAATTCGTCTTTTTTAGTGAAAAAAATTAATCATTTTGTTTGAAAATTGATTTTCTGATTTAAAAAATAATCATTTTGGTTTTTAATTCAACTTTTCGAGTTAAACATTCATAATTTAAATTGAAAATTCATCAGGTTGATTAAAAATTAATCTTCTGGTTTAAAAATTAATTTTTTAACAGAAAATTTAATTATTCTATTTGTTGTTAAAAATTGAACTGTTTGGTTGAAAATTCATCTTTTTTAGTACAAAATTAATCATTTTGTTTGAAAATTAATCTGCTGGTTTAAAAATTAATCTTTTTGGTTTAAAATTAAACTATTCGAGTTAAGGATTCATAATTTTAATTGAAAATTCATCAGTTTGGATAAAAATGATTTTTTGTTGTCCTTGAAAATTCTAGTACTTGGTTGAAAATATATAATGTTGAAAATGAGTTTTCTTAACTCAAAGTTTAACTATTCCATTTTTGGTTAAGAATTTATCTTTTTTAATTTAAAATTCAACTATTTGGTTGAAAATTCATCTTTTTTAGATGACAATTCAAGTACTTGGTTGAAAATTCATGTATTTTTTTGAAAATTCGTTTCACTTTTGGTTGAAAATTGATTTCTTTAACTCAAAATTTAACTAATGTATAGAATTCCTTAAAAAACAAGAATTCAACGATCAAATTTGGACAAACACAACAAAATGCTCCTATTGCAATTCCTAAAAAAAAAAATTTGTTTCTTTGCACAAAAATAAAAAAGAGGAAAGAAAAATGAGAAGGCACCAACCACATACCCTTCCTTCTCTTTTTTATTTCTTTCGTCTTTTTTATTTTTATTATTATTAAATCACAATATGAAAGCATGCAAATTATTTACCAACGTTTCGGTGCTCACACAGCACCCTTATCAAGGCAAGAAAAATTAGAGCAGGTAGAAACAGCGACGAAATAACGACGCCATCACCGTGATACGTGGCAACTGAATGTGAGTCAAAAGACAAATCCGTTATAAACAAACAAGAAATGAGAGACAGTCAAGACCCATGAAAACGTATTGCTAAATGTAATGAATCATACTAGAATAACTTTTGTTTAATTTATCCAAATCAGTTTTTAAATTAATAGACAACTTATTTTGTTTTTTAATATAAAGCATTTCCATAAATTCTCTCTTTCTCTCATTACTTTCACTGTGTAAAATTTCAACATTATCCCAGTCAAACTCATGGTCAACATCAACAAACCCTCTCGTATGTCTAGCAAGAACGCTCTTATAACAACGTTCTAAACGAACATCACTTTTGTGTTCCTCCACCCTACACGGGTGCCCTGAAGTTAATTTTTTTTGAAAGTCTTGTCACTTCGGAAATCATTGCAGATCTTGATTCTAGAACATTTTTTACGTTCAAACACGCAATGACGGAAATCGCAGATAGTGCCGTTTTTTTAAGGCGACTTTAAAGAAAAAATTTTTTTTTACAAATTATAATACTTTAATTTTACAGGAAAATGAATTTTTTTGAACGTTTTTTTATGTTTACATACATTATTACGACATAAATAAGATTGAAGTACTTTTATAATGGATATAAAAATATTTTATCGCTGTAAAACTCAAAACACGCTACCTTACGTTACAATACTTTAACTGGTGTATTTAAGAATTTCTTCAAGGTTGATCCATCGTGCCAAAGAGTTTGTTTACAGACGGAAAATATATACGTATAGGTGAAAAATCAAAACATATACAATACACTTGAAAATTTGCGCTCGTGTCCTTCTGCATGCTGTTTCATTCCAAAATTTAGTATCATTCGTTTTACCGAACTAATAAAATTCTGTTATAAAAACATAGAGTGTCGCGTCGATGAATAGTGTGTCAAGTGAATTGTTCTTGCTTAATCTTTATGCATTAAAAGTAGTAAAATACAGTGTACTTTTTCTAAAGATCATCTTGCTATGCATGATGAAAACAGACATAAAATTGGTTTACTATGCTTTGGTAAAACTGATAAAATGTTCAAAATTGACGATTCATTACTGCAAAAATTAAACAGTACTCTTAAAACTGACATTTCAATTGAAGATCATTTGCCATGTGCATTATGTAGTTCATGTAAGAGGAAAATTTATTTTTTAACATCAGAGTCTTGTAACACAAAAGTGCATCTTCAACTGCCAGATTTTTCAAAGTTTTCAAGTGAAACTACAGCAACAAGATCAAATCAAAATTGTAAGTGCTATTTATGTAATTTATCTAGGACCCTACATACGAAAAAGCATGAGGCTACTCACTCAAAGTCTAAAAAAAGTAAAGCAGGTAAAATCCAGCGATGTACAGAATGCTTCAGTGAAATACGAAAAGCTATTTATCATACTTGTACTAAATCTATTTTTTTTTGATAATTTGCAAGAAATAAATAATAAACTAGACACAAAACAAAAGCAGCGATTGATATCTACTCTATCGAGAAGTTTCGATAATAGTTCAGCGAAGTCAATAAATAAAAGTAACAATTGCAAAACGTATGAAATAACTACTGATGACATGGTCAAATTGAAATTAAAACACAATTTAAGTAACAAAAAAACGATGGAAATTGCAGCGGACCTTCGAGCAGCAACTCGCAAACGAAGTCTCATCGAACCAGGTCTTACAAGAATTCTCGTTAAAAAAAATCATAGCGTGGATGAATTTTTCAAAATTGAAAAAGTAACATTTTACAAAACGAAAAAGAATGTTCTAGCGCGCACGGATCAAATAATTATTCATTGCACAAATGTACCTGACTTTGTTTGTTACATCAAAGAAATGAGAGATGTTTCTAACCTTCATTTGAAAATCGGTATTGATGGGGGCGGTGGATTCCTGAAAGTTTGTTTATCGATACAACATCTTGATACTGAAACAGTTAATTTAGAAAGTAGAAGCAAACGCCGCAAACTTCAAGAAGGCATTGAAAACAAGAACTTTAAAGATTCCGGTGTAAAAAAGGTGTTTATTTTAGCTTTGGCGCCCTGTGCACAAGAAAATTACGAAAATGTGTATCAATTGTGGAACATGCTCAGTATAAATCAATGTACAGACAGCACGATGGCGACCGATTTAAAGTTGGCTAATATATTAGCAGGTTTAATGTCTCACTCTAGTATGTATCCATGCACTTGGTGCTTTGCTAATAAGAAGAACAACGGATTGAAAGAACGTGGCGCGTTTCGTAGAATCGGTAACTGTTTAAGTAATTATCAAAAATGGTCCGAAAAAGGTAATAACAAAAAAGACGCCAAGGATTTCAAAAGTTGCATACACCCACCAATATTTTCTGGCGATGAAAATACTAAAATTTTGGATATTATTCCACCACCTGAATTGCATTTGATGCTCGGTGTTGTCAACACACTGATTGATAAAATGTCAGTAGAATGTGAGCAAGTAACGAACGATTGGATTAAAGAGAGCAATGTTAAACGAGAAGTTACTCACGGTGGTACAGGCTTCAATGGAAATTCTTGCAAATTTTTGCTGAGTAAAATTGATGTTCTCCGAGCGAAAAGTAATCTAGAATGTCTAAAATACGTTGTTGGATTGACTTGTTTCAAGAATGTTGTTAAAGATTGTTTTGGAAGTGCACTACATGCAGAATATGAACAATCCATTCAGAAATTTAAAACAAGTTACTTGGATTTAAACATTTCAGTTACTCCAAAAGTGCACGCAGTATTTTACCACGTCGTTGATTTTTGTTCCGTCTACAAAAAAGGTCTCGGTTTTTATAGTGAGCAAGCTATGGAATCAGTCCCTTTTGATTTTCTGTCGACGTGGAGTAGATATAAAGTTTCACCAAATCATGCTCAATATGATCAACAATTACTCAAAGCCATATGTTCTTACAATAGTAATCATGTGTGACGTAATATTTTTATTTGTTGTTCGAAAAATTTTTCTTTCTAATTATTACTTCACAAATATACATTGTCTGTATACGTATATTAAAAAAAAATACTATTTTGTTAACAGGACGTTGTAAAAATTAATTTCCCTCTACTATTTGTATGTAGAAATAAGTAAAGAAACAAATTTTTTTCAAAGTGGCCTTAAAAAAAAACGGCACTATCTGCGATTTCCGTCATTGCGTGTTTGAACGTAAAAAATGTTCTAGAATCAAGATCTGCAATGATTTCCGAAGTGACAAGACTTTCAAAAAAAATTAACTTCAGGGCACCCGTGCCTAGTATTAAGAAGTCTGCCAGTCTGTCCCACATAAGTCATCTTACAGATCTTGCAAGTGATCTTGTAAACAACACCTCCCTTTTCAAATTTATCTAAAGGATCTTTACCAAAAGTTATTATTGAATCCATTTTAAATGGTATACGGAAAATAGTATGAATATTAAATTTTTTTAACATAAATTCAATAGTTTTCGAAATTTGACCAAAAAAAGGAAGAACAAAAGTATTGAAAGAACTATATTCTCTCAATTCTTTCTGATTATCTGCAGATAAAATGTTACTTTGTTTGTTTCTGATTTGTTGAATTCTAATTGTGATATGTTGCTCAATCAATTTTTGTGGGTAATGATTAAGAAAAAGGATATTCCTAACTATATTTAAATTCTCTTTGTGAAATGAAATGTGGGACAAACCTAGAGCTCTGTCAACTAAGTTTTTGATTACTGCAATTTTGTTTTGAAAAGGATGAGCCGAAAAGAAATTTAAAATTCTACCTGAATATGTACTTTTCCTATACCAATTGGTAATAATATTACCATCCCGACCCTTAATTACTTCTACGTCCAAAAAACTGATTCTATTATTGTTCTCTATTTCATGGGTGAACTGAAGTTTTGAATGAAAACTATTGAAAGCATCAAAAACTGCCTGTAACTTTGCTAGAGGAACACATAATAAGGTATCATCAACATACCGAAAGTAAAAGGGCAAAACAAAATCCAGCTTCTTGAAAGCAAAGACCTCCAAATCTTCCATAACTATTTCTGCTAAAATCGGAGAAATGACTGAACCTATGGGAGTACCGAATTTTTGCCTATGAAAAGATCCATTGAATTTAAAATAAGTTGAGTTCATAATGAAAACTATCCCTTCAATAAAATCTTTTTGACTTAATCGAGTAGGTTTTTTCATAGTATCCCATCTATTTAAAATTGCCTATTTAACCAATTTAAGGGGTATACTTGGAAACATTGCAACAACATCCAAAGAAATCATTACATGGTCATCAGGAACAGTTTTTTTAATAATAATTTTTTGGAATTCCCACCTATTTTTAATATTGTATTTGGAAGTTGTAATTGAGTCTTTAACTACCAAATTAAGGTTTGTTCTAAAAATTTCGTGGGAGTGTTAATAGTTGAAATAACCAATCTCAAAGGATAGCCATCTTTATGAATCTTTCTCAAACCATAACATCTTGCAAGAACTGTGTCTTCGGTATTTATATCAGTCCCTCTTATATCCTTTCCTAAAAGTCCTTTCTTTCTTGAATTGTCTAGAATCTTGAAAGTATCTCTTCTTAATTGTTTCAACGGATTTTCACTCAATAATTCAAAGTTATCACAATTGGAAAGTAAATCCTCCATATCCCTAATATAATCCGATTTCTTCATACAAACTGTAATATTGCCTTTATCAGCATTCATGCAAATTATATCAGGGTTGTTTTTAAGGAAACCTTTCGTTATCTTGAAACCCTCAGAAATTTTACGATCGATACTACTAATGTGCAAACAATTTTTATCAACAAAGCTCTTCGACAAGTGTAAAACCTTGTTTCGGAAATCCTGTTGATCTAATATTGGAATTTTGTGTATACTTGATTCAACATCTTTGACCATTTCCATCATTTGTTTCGATTTACTTTTAATCACATGGTTACTAAAACCTTTACCTAATCTGAGAATATCTGTAACTGTATCAGGAATTTTAATATTTGCCAAATTTACAAACCAAGGATCCTTATCTTCTTTTTCAAAAATCTTGTGTAAATTTAAATTTTGCTCTTGAATATTAGTTTGTTGATCAATCAAAATAGAAAGTTTGTTCTCATGTTTTTTATCATCGTTTAAAAATCTTCGATTAAGGAAAATCTGGTGTTTTAAAAGATCAATGATTTTATCTTGTGGCAAACATACTTCTAATTCACTTTTGATTCTGGAAATTTTTACTTTTAAAAAATTAACATGATTTGAAACATCCTTGATCAGTAAATTCAGCATTGAGAGTTTGAAATTCTTTAAATTATGTTCAAATTGTCTATTGCAAAAATTACTGTGAAAAACAAAATCTCGGAATTTGTTATCCAAGAAAAATATTTTTTTAGGTAAAACATCATTTCTTCGACATTCAATCAAAAATCTTTTCTGAAGGATACTGTCTCTTAATGGGTGCTGTGTGAGCACCGAAACGTTGGTAAATATTTTGCATGCTTTCATATTGTGATTTAATAATAATAAAAATAAAAAAGACGAAAGAAATAAAAAAGAGAAGGAAGGGGATGTGGTTGGTTGCCTTCTCATTTTTCTTTCCTCTTTTTTATTTTTGTGCAAAGAAACAAATTTTTTTTTTTAGGAATTGCAATAGGAGCATTTTGTTGTGTTTGTCCAAATTTGATCGTTGAATTCTTGTTTTTTAAGGAATTCTATACATTAACTTGATTATTGGACGTTAAATGGGATTTTGAATTTAATCTAATTTAAAATTCTTAAATTTAAAAATTTAACTATTCCATTTTTGGTTGAAAATTTGTCTTTTTTAGTTAAGAACTGAACTGTTTGGTTGAAAATTCCTCTTTTTTAGTAAAAAATTAATCATTTAGTTGAAAAATAAATTTTCTGGTTTCAAAATTAATCTTTTTTGTTTAAAATTCTACTATTCGAGATTCATAATTTTAATTAAAAATTAATCTTCTGGTTTAAAAATTAATTTTTTAAACAGAAAATTTAATTATTCTATTTTTGGTTAAAAATTTTTCTTTTTTAGTTAAAAATTGAACTGTTTGGTTAAAAATTCGTCTTTTTCAGTACACAAATAATCATTTTGCTTGAAAATTAATCTTCTGGTTTAAAAAAATAATCTTTTTGGTTTAAAATTCAATTATTCGAGTTAAAGATTTATAATTTTCATTGAAAATTCATCAGTTTGGTTAAAAAATTGGTCTTTTTTAGTTAAAAATTGAACTATATGGTTGAAAATTCGTCTTTTTTAGTACAAAATTAAATACTTTGTTTGAAAATTAATCTTTTGGTTTAAAATTCAACTATTCGAGTTAAAGATTCATAATTTTAATTGAAAATTCGTCAGCTTGGTTAAAAATTAATTTTTTCAACCGAAAATTTGACTATTTGATTCTTGGATGAAAATTAATCCTTTTTAGTTAAAAGTTGAACTATTTGTTTGAAAATTCATCTTTTTAAGATGAAAATTCAAGGACTTGGTGGGCAATTAATTTTTTTTAACTGAAAATTTAACTATACCATTTTTGGTTGAAAATTGATCTTTTTTAGTTTCAAATTCAACATTTGGATAAAAATTAATTTCTTTTTTTGTTGGAAATTCTAGTACTTGGTTGAAAATTTATGTATTTTTTTAAAATGAATTTTCTTAACTCAAAGTTTAACTATTCCATTTTTGGTTGAGAATTTATCTTTTTTAATTTAAAATTCAACTATTTGGTTGAAAATTCAAGTACTTGGTTGAAATTTCATGTCTTTTGTTGAAAATTCGTTTCATTTTTGGTTGAAAATTTGTCTTTTTTATTTGAAAATTGAACTATTTAAAATTCGAACTATTCGAGTTAAAGATTCATAATTTTAATTGAAAATTCATCAGTTTGGTTAACATTATTTTTATAACAACAAATTTAATTATTCCATTTTTGGTTAAAAATTCGTCTTTTTCAGTACAAAAATAATCATTTTGTTTGAAAAGTAATCTTCTGGTTCAAAAAAAAAATTCTTTTTGGTTTAAAATTCAATTATTCGAGTTAAAGATTTATAATTTTTATCGAAAATTCATCAGTTTGGTTAAAAAATTGGTCTTTTTTAGTTAAAAATTGAACTGTTGGGTTGAAAATTCGTCTTTTTTAGTACAAAATTAAATACTTTGTTTGAAAATTAATCTTCTGGTTTAAAAAGTAATCTTTTTGGTTTAAAATTCAACTATTCGAGTTAAAGATTCATAATTTTAATTGAAAATTCGTCTTTTTTGGTAAAAATTAATCATTTTGTTTGAAAATTAATCTTCTGGTTTCAAAAATAATCTTTTTGGTTTTTAATTCAACTATTCGAGTTAAAGATTCATAATTTTAATTGAAAATTCATCAGTTTGGTTAAAAATTAATTTTTTACATCGAAAATTTAACTATTCCATTTTTGGTTGAAAATTTGTCTTTTTTAG
>CAKNYM010035724.1:0-25539 GCA_932195095.1 Andricus curvator
CACATGCCGCCACCGTAAAATCGTCCTTTATAACAGCAATAAGGATCCATTACATTTTAACCAAAAAAATGAAATTTAATAATAAACAAAGTATAAGTAATAGAAATATTTTGAAAAATCCATTTTATAATTCAATTTTTATGAAAATTATTCAGCTTTATTACAAGTCTCTGCGATTATTAGAAGCTGAAAGCGAGACTTTTTTCATTATTGTTTACAGCGCAAAGAGTTATCATTGGATTTTAAACTGGCTGAGGCTAATTTTTAATGAGGCTTTACATTATCCATGTACAAATTTCCAGAAGCTTTGATTAAAAATTGCTAAAGGTACAGCACGTCAAAGTATGTACATTCTAAAATGCGCAATAAATTGTTAAATATGAACATTACAATCAAATTTTCTTTATGAAAGTGGAAGTACACTCAAAAAGGAATATTTTTTATCTCATGAAATTTCTTGATAAAATTGTTTCCTACCAAGAAAACCAGCTTTGTATTTTGGCTCTGAATTTTTTAATTTCTTCAATCGATGTTTTCTCGAAATTGATCACTTTTATCAAAAAATGTTCTCTTAGAAAAAAATGCTCCTCTGAGAGCACTCCAACTTTTGTAAGAAGCTTTTTGCTGTGCAATCAATATTGTAAACAAAATAAGCCAACGGCCATACCACGCTGAAAAACCCAGTTCTCGTCAGATCACTGAAGTTAAGCAGCCTTGGACGCGGTTAGTACTTGGATGGGTGACCATTCAAGAATACTGACATGAGTGCTGTTGGCACATCGTGGCTGTGGTGAGCCCACACTTGTAGTTATTTATAACTACAAGAAAAACCTAGAAACACTACCCGAATCGGGTAGTGTCACGCCTACCCTGAAAGGGAAATGGTTTAATGGTATAAAAAAAGCACAATTTTCTTTTTTCTTGTTTTTCCACGTAATTGTTAATTTTTTATGTTAACAATTGATTGAATCAAAAAACGATAGAGGAAGTTTCTCTTCGTAAATCGGTTCTATAGCCGACCATGTATTTGAACTTTTGAAAAACCTCAAATTACAATAGGACTATTGCATTAATAAAAAAATAATTAAAACGCGAATATCTCGAAACCTCACCATTTTTCGGAGGGGGGGGGGGGGCCACCCTACTTTTTCGTAATCAGCACAACATTTTACATAATATTCAGTAAAAAAAATCCTGCGGACCTAGAACGGCATACAGGATTACACCCAGCTCCTAGAGTATTTGCCAGATTTATGATTTCTTTACAAAAATTGTCAGAATTACCCTATTCGAAAACTTAGGATCAAAAATTCTTTTCTATTCATACGTCAACTTTCAATTATGTCAATGAAAAAAGTGTTTCTGTTTGGAGCAGATGACTCAAATATTATAACTGAGCATAACTTCCTTAATCTTCAATAAAATGTATTAATATTATAGACCAATCGATTTGCCTTGAATCAAGGAATCTTTTCCGTTCTTGCATCAATTTTGAATTATGTTAGTGAAAAAAGTTTTACTATAAAAAACCGATTTTCAAAATATATAAATCACAATAACTTCCATACTCTTCAATAAAATGTATTAATATTATAGGTTAATCGATTCGTTTCAAACCAAGAAATCTTTTATATTCTTGCATCAACTTTAAATTATGTTGAAGAACAAAGTTTTACTATAAAAACCCGTATTTTCAAATATTATGCATTACGATAGCTTCTTTACTCTTCAATAAAATGTATTAATATTAAAGGTCAATCGATTCGACTCGAATCAACACATCTTTTCTGTTCTTGCATCAACTTTGAATTATGTTAATGAACAAAGTTTTACTATAAAAAACCGATTTTCAAAATACATAAACTACCATAACTTCCCTACGCTTTAATAAAATATATTAATATTATATGTCAATCGATTCGTCTCGAACCAAGGAATCTTTTATATTCTTGGATCAACTTTTAATTATGTTAATGAAAAAAGTTTTACTATAAAAAACCGATTTTTCAAATATTATTAAGTGCTCAGAAAAAATGCAATAAATATTTTTAGAAATCCTTCGGTCAGTTTCAAGATATTAGTTGGAAAAATAAGCCCTTCAAATTTCATCAATTTATCTGCGACCGTTTTCAAGTTATCGTGTTCACAAAAAAGCGTGTCACCCATACATCCACACATCCACACACACACACACACATACACACACATCAGGACAATTGCTTAGAACATTGTATTAGACATTTTTTAATTGGGGAAGGTTCAATTAAATGAATTTAAAAATTTTGGAAAATGTTACCATTCCTCTATGAGGAAGCAAAAATTATAAAATCACAAGTGAAAAAAATTTATTAAGTCAAATACCAAATTCCAAAATTTAAAAAATGATTGTAAATCTCATTTCGACTCCTAGGTCTTGTGGATTTTTTTCTAGTATATTTCTATATTTAAAAAGTCCACACATGCTCGGAAAAATCTTTAAGCCACAAGTTATAAAGATAGTTTCACTAAAAACCAAACAAAAAATTTTAAACATTGGCTGTATTTCCAATTTTGACTCCTGAGCCTTTAGGCCGGTGGAATTAGACATAAAAGTTGAGTCAATTTACAAAAATTCCGGACGTCTTCAAAAAAATTGTACAGTTGTTTTTTCATATGTTGAACATGATTGGGTCGTCAATTTGTTTCAAAAAATTAATTTTCAAAATTCCCCCCCCCCCCATTGTTTCACGAAAATTCAGAACATTTTGCAAACTTGAGTGAGTAACTATAAGCTCAGTCTCTATCCTGAATTAAATTTGCAAAATGTTCTTGATGCGGCAACATCATTAATTATAAAAAAATTAACATTTTGTTAATCACTCCCAAGCGAAAATACCTAAGATTTTGCATAATATTGTTTCTGCCTTTTTTCCATTGAAAAGAAATTATTGTATGATTTGCAAAACTAAATACATAACGCAAATTATCGTTTTTTAAATTATGGTTACATTTTTTGCAATTCGACTCCTCAAATTTCAGCGAAAATTGCGAAGTTGCGTTTTTGGGTAGCAAATGTTAGAAATGTCGAGATCTGAGAATTCTCAAATTTAAAAAACGTTGTTTGGCCGGCAATAATATTAAAATTGCAATTGAACAAATTAGTTACTTTTGTAAACTAGCGAAAAATAACAAACATATTTATAATGTATATTATATAAATTACAAACATAACCTGATATTCTAATTTCATTTTGTTTAAACTTTTATGTTAATGCTGAGAGTGAAGAAAAAGTAGATTTTTTCGTTTTTTGTTTATCTTCGTTAACAAATTTTTTCTATGATCAGCATTGCCAGACTTTATGCATAAAAATTTTACCTCCAATATTTTTTATTAATTTTATAAACAAATGCCTAGTGTGGACATTTAAGGGCAGAAAGAAACCTTTTCTTTTCCTCAAATTATGTCGCCAGTGATGTCTAATGATGAACAATTATCACCCAATATTTGTTATCAATTTTATAAACAAATGCCTAGTGTGGACATTTAATGGCAGAGAGAAATTGTGTTTTCTCTTAGTTTTCTTCGAATCATATCGCCAATGATATTTAATAATGGAAAATTATCATTTGATATTTTTTAATGATTTTATAAACAAATTATATAAAGAAATACCCAGTGTGGACATTTAAAGGCAGGAAGAAAATTTTTTTTTTCTAATTTTTCTTGAATGATATCGCCAGTGATGTTAAATGAGAGGAAATAATCATTTGATATTCCTTACTTATTTTATAAACAAATTATATAATCAAATTTATAACTCGGTCATTAAGAGGTCGAAAAAAATTCATTTTTTCCCTAATTTTCCTCAAATGATATCGCCAGTGAGGTTTCATGATGGAAAATCATCATCCAAAATTTTTCAATAATTTTTGAGTAAATTATATAAACAAATACCTATTGTGGATGTTTAAAGGCAGAAAACATTCGTTTTTTGCAACTGGCCTCAAAGTATGTAGACAGTGATGTAATTGTTGTTTCTTTCAATTTTCGTAATGTAGTATTCTTAGGAATTGGTAAAGATGGAAATTTGTACAACAACAATAAGCATACACTTGCTGTGTACCATAATCCTTTGACAATTTCTTAAGATTCCATTGATTGATCGCGATCAAGTTTTATTTCCTAAGTCTTGAATTTGAAATAAGGAACTCGAGAGCTTCAGGATCTAGAATACTATCAGAATGATTCCAGTCCATTTTGGCCACACTGACCATTTTCTTATATAATTTGTTTAAGAAATTAATAAGAAATAGCGGATGATAATTTTCCATCATTAAACATCACTGGCGACATAATTTTAGGAAATTTAAGAGAAAAAGCGATTTCTTCCGGCCTTTAATGTCCACACTGGGCATTTGTTTATATAATTTGTTTATCAAACCTATAACAAATATTGGATGATGATTTTTCATCATTAAACATCACTGGCGACATAATTTGAGAAAAATGAGGAGAAAAAACGACTTCTTTCTACCTTTAAATGTCCACACTGGGCATTTGTTCATATAATTTGTTTATAAAATTATTAGAAAATATCAGATGATAATGTTCTATCAATAAATATCACTGGCGATATAATTTGAGGAAAATTAAGAGAAGAAACAATTTCTTTCTGCCTTTAAATGTCCACACTAGGCATTTGTTTATAAAATTATTTAAAAAATATTGAAAGATAATTTTCCATTGTTGAACAACACGGGCGATATAATTTGAGAAAACTTAAAAGAAGAAACGATATCTTTCTGACTCTAATTGTCCACACTAGGCATTTGTTTATATAATTTGTTTATAAAATTATTAAAAAATATAAGATGTCAAATTTTTATGATCGGCTATTATTTTTTCGATGAAAGCAAGTAATTTTAATGCAAAAATTTACTTTGCAAACGAAGAATCCATAGTGTAGACTATTTCTTAAGTTGATTTATTTATAACAATTAACTCAACAATGCCATAATTTTTTTTGCTTTTATCTACCCTCGTGCATAAAGTATGGCAATGCTGATAAAATTTTTTAACGAATATAAACAAAAAAAAACGAAAAAATCGACTTTTTCTTCACTCTTTGCATTGACATAAAAGTTTAAACAAAAAAAAATTCAAAAATGGGGCCACATAAATCTCTTCGAAATTTATTGCTGAATTCTTCTGAAAAAAAATCCGAAATCGGTTAAGAATTGCCGGCTGATTGCGCTCGGGACTTTTCTTTTAAGTGAAAGTGTTTGCACTGAGTGATAATTGAATTAGTACTAACATCATATCAGATTTTCAAACTGTTTACTACTTAGCAACATAATGATGTTTGATTTCAACTTTTAAATAATGATAAACAAACTTATATTTTTTGAAATTATTCCCCAAAATATATTCTCAATGTGTTGCAAAAGGATTTTCTCTTACTATTGAAGGGTTCCATATTGTAACGGATTTACTGGGTTTTTTTTATTGGATAACGTAATGTGGGATGAATACTACGACCCATTGCATTATATATAATTTTTTAGGCTTTTTGAAGGTTTCTCGTTTCTTTGAAAAAGTTTTCGAAAGTAATGAAATAACTGCCGGTGTAGAAAAAAAGAGGAAAATTTTGAAGAAAAAAAACGAGTAACAATATACAATTCAGGAATTGCGTGAACATTTTTTTAAAGTGAATAATTTTTTTTTAATAATTTTTATAAGTGAAACGACAAAATGTTAAGAACCAACATTGTTCATTTCAGAAAGGTCTACAAATTGTCCTCAGACCATTTGGTTTTATTTTGATTGTGAAAAATAACATTAGAAATAGAGATTTTGATTTTTTGAATAACGGTACAAGCTAAAATAAAATTTTTAATGCTAAATTTTTTGCCTGAATAACATATAGAAATTTGCTCTAATCATTTTTTGGTAAGGCATGTAATTTGAGTTTAATTGACAACAAATTACATTAGAAATCACAATTTTGAACTGACGGAAATACGTCACAAGCTATACAATTTGTGAAATTTTTGTATTTTTTGGCTAGTTTAACAAAGTACCTAATTTGTTTGATTGCAATTTTAATATTGTTGCAGGTCGTGCAACGTTTCGCAAATTTGATAATTTTCAGATCTCGACATTTCTAACATTTGCTACCCAAAAACGTAACCTTCGTAATTTTTGCTGAAATTTTAGGAGTCGAATTGCAAAAATGTAACAATTTATAAAACGATAATTTGCGTTATTCATTTAGTTTTGCAAATCATGCAATAGTCTCTTCTCAGTGGATGAAAGCAGAAACAACGTTGTGCAAAACCTTCGGTATTTCCGCTCAGAAGTGATTAACAAAATATTAATCTGGTTATAATTAATAATGTTGCCGCATCACGAACGTTTTGGATACAGAATAGAGACTGAGTTTATAATTACTCACTCAAGTTTGCAAAATGTTTGGAATTTTCGTGAAGCAATGGGGGGCAAATTTTGCAATTAAATTTATTTAAACAAATTGCCGACCCGATCACGTTTTGCAAAATTTTATTTAATGTTCAACATATGAAAAAACAAATATACAATTTTTTTGAAGACCTTTGAAATTTTTGTTAATTGACTAGCTATTTCCACTGGTCTACTTCGCGATTTTTTTTCTAGTACATTTTTGTCACTGGAAAATTCTCAAGTACCCCGAAAAATTCTGTTCCTACACAACCGTCGGAAATTGTGCGCACGGCTCTTGTGAGCGCTATTAAAAATCACTGCTGACTTCAAACCACGATATTTCGGTGAAAAAGAGAGATAGTGCATTTTTTGAAAAACAGTTGGAAAGCTTATGAAAGTCCACGTCTAGTGATACCCAATAAATATTTTTTTGACTTTTTGATAATAATACAGCACGTGAGAAGTTTAAAAACAAAATTCAAGATTTTCTCAAATTTTCTACCTCAACTTCAACTTTTAGCACGACCTAGGAAAATTTTTTCAGAAAACTGAAAATTATACGACATCGAGCCTGAAATCTTATCTTCAATTCAAGCCAAGAAAACTTTAAAAATCTGCATGAGTACCCGAGATATCGTGGTTTGAAGTCAGCAGTGATTTTTAATAGCGCTCACAAAAGCCGTGCGCACAATTTTCGACGGTAGTGTATTCTCAAACCCGTTAAAATTTTTTCTGAAAACTGGGGTGAATTAGTTAGGAATTATTTCTCAGACCTACAGGTATGTAAAACAAAATTGAAACTCAAGAAAATTTAAAAACTCTGTAAACAAGAAATTTTTTAGAACTTTTTTTCGAGCGCAGGTAACCAAGCTGGAATGTCAATAGATTCTAAATTAATTATAATTTTTAACATCTAAATACGCTACTTTTCACGACATTGAAGTTTTCCAAGATATGGAGTTGAAACTTATGTAAAATCTCACATTTTTCTTACTTTTGAGTTTTTGAAATGACATTTCGAAATACAAATAAAATGATTTAATATATTTATGTGACAAATAAGTTGAAGGAAAGTAATAATTAAAATATTTTACACACATCCTAATTAATTTGAAAAAATTAACGAGTGATTTCTTTCTAACCCAAAAAGTCACAAGGGGAATGTCGTCAATTTTGGACATAGTTTTGACTCTTGTCCATATCTTTTGTTTAAAAAATAATTCCAGTAGATACTTTAATAGAGCACAAAAGATAGATTAAAATACTACAAATTTTGTGACTTAGAAGGAAATTACTTCGACTGAAAAAAAAAAAAAATTGATTAGCAGTTTGAACTCGAAAGTTCATTGCCTCACTACCCGATTCGGGTAGTGTTTCTAGGTGGATATTTTACTACCAATGTGGGCCCACCACACCCACGACGGGCCAACAGCAACGCAGTATTCCTGGATGGTCACCCATCCAAGTACTAACCGCGCCCAACAATGCTTAACTTCAGTGATCTTACGAGAACTGGTGTTTCCAGAGTGGTATCACCGTTGGCGAAAGAAAAATAAGAATATAAAAAATAAAAAATAAATGTAGTCAAGGTTGGCCCATGTAGTCAAGGTTGGACCACCCCCAAAAACTAATATAAGAACATTTTCTACGAAAAAGAGCAATGCATTTCTTTATTTTTTAATCAATTTCACATAATTTTACATTGAAATAGAGCAAAAAAAAATCTTAATGACTTATTCTGACTCACAATTTTCACAAATGAAGTAACTCCTCGTGATATTTGCGCATTCTAATGCACTTCTCTATTGCATTCAATGCACGCAATAGAGTTGTGTCTGATGGTTATGCATATAATGTTATTTTCATTATTATGTTACAATATCTTCGTTGAAAACAAAAAAAAATTTGGGTGGTCCAACCTTGACAACATGCATTATTTCCACATTGTGACACGCCGCAGCCAAACGAGTTATGAAAGAAAGTAACCCCCATAGCACGTTGTTAATTATAAAGTACATGACACAAACAAATGCTCACCATGAGGGTTCCTTGCTTTGGATTCGAGTTATTAGCCTTTTTCAAAGGATAATGGAAAACTTTTTGTATTTCGGAAAACGACAAGTCAGTACTACACTTTTCACGAACGAGCTTTGGATAGACAAACTCATGCAAAAGTTTGGTACTACCTTAAGCAGTGTTGACACGCTGGTTAATAAGTTTCGCGTGTAAAATACGGAAAAAAATCACGATGGTCCAACCTTGACTAGGGTCCAACCTTGACGACATTCCCCTACATGTGAATAATATTTTTTTTTTTAAATATAAATAATACATTAAATTTCGATAAAGTTTCCTTGAATACGGGGTGGATTGGAAAGATTCTAATTTTTTACTTTTTACCATAAGTGACATTTCGTTGAAATCGCCAAAAAACGAAGATTCCAAATATAATATTATTAAATTAATAATTGTAAAAATGAAAAAAAAAACATGTTTCGTATTTCACTCCTCATTAGTACAAAGGACCCCCCGCTGGGTTCCAGTTTGGAAATTTTTGATCTAATTTATTACTCTAAAATTTGAAGCTTCTCAACTTTGAAAATGCATAAAATCAATGTAAATAAGAAAATCATTATAAAAATTCATAGTCTTCTTATATTACTAGGTTATTATAAACGTATTTTTTATTTGTTCATTCAACTTCATTGTCATTCCAGATGTTGTACGATTGTCCAGTTATTCTGATTTTAAAGGCCTCGATTTATAATTTCTTCTATTTTGAATACATTCTTAAATTGATTATGGAAAAAAGTATTCCAAAAAACAAACCCCAACAAAAAATTCTGCGGTGCAAAAAATTTGTTAAATTCAGAGGTATGAATTTGTGAAATGAAATTTGGTGAAGTAATTTCGAGAAAAAATAATTATAATAAAATATATAAAGAATCCTTTTATAAAGTACCTTATAGACATTTTTCAATTCCAATGCAAAGAGTGACCAGGTAATTTTAAAAGCTTATACTTTGAAAAAATTTTCATTTCAGGTCTTTATTTGTGAGCGTACATTTTCTTTTAGAAATATTTTTAAATGAAGTTATTAAGATTAAATAAATAATTAATAATTGAAGGCGTTTAAAATTGACATTTTTTATTAGAAAAGTTTTCAGGCTGGTCTCCATTTTTATAGTTTCTGTCTTCTGGCTTTCTTTCGATTCTCCGGCTTAAAACTAGAGTTATCTCCTGGTTTGGAAAAAATATGCTCTCTTTGTGTAATCCACACGTTTTCACATATGAAGAAATACAGTTTTCGATGAGCATAAGCAAACTTTGTGCGAGAAATCTATTGGCTTTTAACGATTTAATACGTACGATAAGAAAATTTTTGTGTTTGATAAAGGAAAATACAGAGATATCTTTTGTCGTATAATAGCTGTAAAATTTTAAATATTTGAAGTATATTTAAAACGTTCATAAATTGATAATTATCAAATTGATGATGATACTTTTCAAAATTCAACCAATGTAATTTGGATTACAAACTCAAAGTTTATGAAAGATAATCTAAATATTTCGGAGACGAATCTAGAGTTTTTTTTAGTTTTCCGACACGATTCTTACTTTTTTTCTTTTAATTAATCACATTAATTCCAAATCCATATCTACAGGGACACAGCAAATGTTCACTAAGCAACAAATGCCTTAATTGTTAATTGAATGGTTAGAAAAAACAAAATAAAAGAATGCACATCGAGATATTTTGAAAGGAATTTTTCAATCCGACAATTACTTTTTTTATAACAATTGCAGAACTATAAAAAATAATGTAATATTTAAAAAAAATTTTAGACAAAAAAACAAAACAAAAACGGCATCTAGATATTTCGGAGACGAATCTAAAGGTATTTTTCGATTTCCGGTACGGCTCTTAGTTTTTTAAAAATAATTGTTGATGTAATAATATTTTCTAATGCGAATTCTAAAAGAAAAATTATGCCGTATTTTTTCATCAAAAGAAGCAAATTTAGGGAAGAACCTTTGACAAATTGAAACTTTATTTGAGCATCCTAACGCTTATTGTTGCTTAAATATTTGTCTAATTAAAAAAAAGTGTCACATAGGAGTGATTTCGCAAAGGTTTTGTAACGCGTGACACAGTTCAGATGAAAAAATAAATTTTCAATCCTTATCGATTCCAGCCAACAGCCATACCACGCTGAAAAAACCAGTTCTCGTCAGATCACTGAAGTTAAGCAGCGTTGGGCGCGGTTAGTACTTGGATGGGTGACCATTCGAGAAAACTGAGTGCTGTTGGCACATCGTGGGTGTGGTGAGCCCACACTTGTAGTTATTTACTACAAGAAACTAACCTAGAAACACTACTCGAATCGGGTAGTGTCACGCCTACCCTGAAAGGGAAATGGCTTAATGGTATATATATATATATAGTTAAAAGTTTGTCATAAGGACAACCGCAGGATTTCGCCGGGAGCGGGTGCTAATCTGAAAAATTGCACCCGCTCCCAGCGAAATCGCGGTAAAATTTCAGCTGTAACCACGTCTCACGACCGTGAGATAGGTGGTTACAGTCTGCGACGAACTCAATACGATGGTCCGGCAAAAGTCTCGTGCACCCTGAGGACACGGAGCGACCCAAGGACGACCGCCTTCTGCATTTTCCCCGCAAGTGTCTCAGCATTTTTTTGACACGCAGGGATGCTTTTCAGGCTATTAACCAGTGAAACCTTGGCACTTCCAAGAGCGCCGGTGATCAAGATGATTAGCTTAACAGAATATTCCGGGTATAACCGTCGCAACTCCCTTATAAGGTCTTTATACCTCTCTTTCTTTTCTTTCTCCTTGGCTGTGACGTTTTTGTCAGCTGGTGCCGAAAATTCGATAACGAACATGGTTCGTTTCTCGAAGTCAAGGAGAACTATGTCAGGCCTCGAGTGCGCAACAGAAACAATTGTCGAGAATATGAAGTTCCAGTATATGCGGCACTTCTCATTTTCGACAATTGACTCTATTTCTCTAAGAGCGTTTAGCGGAGAGGTATTTGGGCTAATGCCATAAGAGTGACAGAGATGGTAATAAAGCACTCTTAGTGCCGCATTGTGCCTTTGGATGTAGGTCGTTCCCGCATGAGTTGGACAACTAGATAGTATGTGTCCTAGATGCTCGGGGTGTGCATGACACGCTCTGCAACTATCATCGGGAATGTCTTGGCTCAAAATGTGGCGACGGTATGCTAGAGTGGAAATGACACCGTCTTGACATGCCAAAATGAAGCCCTCCGTGCCCGACTTCAATCCGGGTGATCTAAGGAAAGCAAACGTTAGCTCATACGACATCGACTGATCTTCCACATTTCTGTGGAAGATGCCGTGCATCCTCTTGTCGAGGAGCTGTTCGTGGAAGTCTTTCTCCTGTGCTTTCTTAATCCGGGCCTTCAGGAGTGAGTATTCAAGATGGATAAGATTTGATGCATTTTGCTCACCCCTAGTATTGAAGTCAAGGCCGAGTGTTTCAGCAGCCTCCTCCGCTGCTTTGTACAGAAACGCCCCTTTTCCCACTTCTTCGTGTTTCCTGACCATTTTAAGAAGAGGGTCTTGTCCATTTGCAACTATATGTGCTGTACCCAGAATGAGTCTGTTGTGAAGAAATTCAAGATTCAGTATTCCGCGACCACCTAGGCGGCGTGAGATGTAAAGTCGCGGAACAGAAGACTTAAGGTGCATGCTCTTGTTCATGTGCAAAACCTTTCGCGTCCCGATATCAAGGGATCTGAGCTCGTCCTTCGTCCATGGAACCACTCCAAATGAATAGAGTACTACCGGGACGGCAAGCATGTTCGTTGCAGATACTTTGTTTCTCGCCGACAGTTCGGAAGACCAAATCTGCCGGATGAGACGTTTGTATCTGCATCGGAGAGTATCCTTTATAGATGTCGCGTCCTGAATGCGGCTCTGTGGCACGCCCAGGTATGTATAGGTCTCTCCAGCGCAAAGGTGTCGTATAGCGCTTCTGTCAACGAGCTCAGGATCTTCGGGGATGCCATTAAGTTTTCCTTTCTTCAAATTAACCTTGGCGCATTTCTCTAACCCGAATTCCATTCCAATCTCTTGAGTGTACTCTTTGACAATTTTCAGAGCTAGATGTAGTTTCTCTTGATTCCTAGCATAGATCTTAAGATCATCCATGTAAAATACATGAGTGACCTTATGCTTTCGGTTTCCAGGTTTTCCGCAGAGATACCCTTCGGAATGGCGAAGTGCGAGAGATAGTGGCAATAATGTGAGGCAAAAGAGGAGAGCGCTCATGGTGTCGCCCTGAAATACACCTCTCTGAAAGGTGATGCTGTTAGTGATCACACGATGTTTTCCAGATGAGATAGTAAATCTGGTTTTCCAAAGCGGCATTAATGTCTCTATGCACCTCACGATGTGTGGATGAACCTTTAGGCTTTCCAACAGACAGATGATAAGTCTATGGGAGGTTGAATCGAAAGCTTGCCGGTAATCAATCCAGGCCATCGATAGAAATCGCTGATAGTATGCTGCGTCTTTACAGACACATCTATCGATGAGCAAGTTCTCCCGACATCCCGCTACGCCTTTCTTTGAGCCACGTTGTTCATACATCTCTCGCCATACAGGTCCAATTGTCCGAACAATCCTATCATTTAGGATAGCTGTGAAGATCTTATACAGTGTGTTCAGACAAGTTATTGGCCTGTAATTCTTAGGGTCAGCTAAGTTGCCCGTCTTCGGCAGGAGCACTGTGCACCCTTCCACCAACCACCCCGGAATAGGCTCTTCCGACTTTAGATATGAGGTAAAAATTCGGGCCAGATGCTGGTGGGTTGAAGGAAACTTCTTCCACCAGAAGGTCTTGATGAGGGCTGTGATGAGGGCATTGCACAGCTCCTTGAAGCTGTTTATGTTCTTTGAGCCTTCTTTAAGTGGATGTTGGACTTCGTAGACTTCTCTCCAAAATGCTTCGACCTCCTCTGGTTTGGGCGGATGGTCGACAGTAACTGGAGGGTCTTGGAAGAGTCGAGATGGGTCAGACGAAAACTGTTGATTTTCTCTGACCCACCTCTCTCTCCGCTCTAGACTTCTCCTAGCGTCAGATAGTACTCGTATTCTGTCAACAATATGCTGCCTGATGGTCAGTAGCTTTGACTTGTTGATTGTGTGATGACGGATCCGCAGTTCGCGCGTGAACTGTCGAACCTTGGCAGTGAAAGTCCTGCCAGATGTTATGTAGTCAATCACACACTGAATGCGGGACGCGTACTGTCTTGCCCAGCCTATCTTTGTGCTAAGTTGATGCATTCGTCTTTTGGTCTTATGATCAACCGTTGGTTTTGTTTTACGGTTTGCATCTGCCAAAGTTCTCGCTGCATTGTACACACTACAATTGATAGTCCAGAGGTCGGATTCTTCGGAAAAGTCTCCACGAAGCTCATCATCCAGTTCAGTCAGATCTTTGGGCTTGGGAGAAACCTGAATGTTGATGTTTCTCCGGGTCTTGAAGCATCGTTCTCCCTCTATTGGATGCCTGTTCGAGGCTGGTCTCAGTGTCGCCTCTCTTTCTCTGTTGCCGGCTTGTTCTGGCTGCGGTTGTGTAGGCGCTCCGCTTATATAACCCCTTTTCCGGAGGTCCTCGGCACGGTTTCGCAGCCGTTTTTGCGAAAAATCCGAGAGCTCTGGGTGTTTCTCGCACCACAGAGCATGCAGTCGCGCCATGTAACCTTTTCGTTCAGGGGCCATACTGGTATCATAGCACTCCAGCAGGTCGTCCCTGAGTCGATCCGTCCACTCAAAAGTAACGAGATTTCGCCGGTCAATCGCATTGACTCCGTCTTGATTGGCTCCCCCAACTCTAGGGTAGTCGGCATTGTTGTCCGACCCATTGTCGGGAGCCCTGCGCGTTCGATTATATATATATATATATATATATAAATATATATATATAATATATATATATTATTATATATTATATTTATATATATATATATATGTATAGACTGTACGTTGCCACCTCCGTGTAGTTGACCCTACGTTCTCGCCTCCGCTTTTTTCCGTGAAAATATTTGAAATTTATATGCATATATACGTTGAGGGGGGCCTTCTGATCAGGTTTCTCAAAAGAGGGGTAACAATTTTTCATTTTGAAATTTATATATATTTGTGATACTGGATGTACGAAGTGACCTCCTCTATATATAAGGAAGCGCGTTAGACGTTATACGTACTCACCTCCAGCGGTGTTGCCACGTCTGGGAGGTAGAATTCTTACCTGGCGTCCATGTCTCCCAGGTATCTATGTGATCTGACAATTGATTCATAACCAGAGAACTAAGCTCATTCGAAATATCATTAGTTTAGAAGAAATTATTTTTTAAACAGTTATTTATTATAATATGTCGCTTCAGAGATCTCTCGTAAATTCGTTTTTGGCGCTAATTATGATTTGCTTGCGGTTTTTTAAATTCAAATTTCTACTGATACATGAAATACTAATTTATACTGACAATTAGATGCCTAAATAAATTGTTCAAACAATTTACTATTGTTTTTAGCAATTTTCGCTTAGAATAGAGTTTGAAAGTCGCGTTTTTTTTTTAAATTGCACTTTTTGTCCAATTTTCAATGAGAGCAAGTTGATACATAATTTATGTTGATAAAAAAATTGTTTAACATATTTGTTATTATTGTTAAAGATATTCTCTTTCAATAATGCTAGAAACCGCGGTTTTTTCTAAAACTTGTAACTTTTTGTCCACTTATCACTTGAAATGAGTTAATATTCATTTTGTTTCAGAAAAAAATTGTTTAAACAAATTACTATTGTTATTAGCTATCTTCTATTAGATAAATGCTAGAAAGTTGCGGTTTTCTCTAACATTTTTGACTTTTGTTCTAATTTCTGATTAAAGTAAAGTGATATTCAATCAAATTTAACAAAAATAATTGTTCGAACAATTTATTATTATTGCTAATGATATTATCTTTGCTTCATGGTAGAAAGTTGCTGTTTTTTCTGAAATTTTCAACTATTTGTCCATTTTTCACCTGGAGTGACCTAATAATCATTTGAGTTGAGCAAAAATAATTGTACGAACAAATTATTGTTGTTTATAACTATCTTCATCTATATTATTGCCAGATAGTTGCGGTTTTCTTCTGAAATTTTTTACTTTTTGTCCACTTTAAACTTAGTGAGGTGGTAGATCTAGGTCATTTAATGACTTTTGAAAGTTTTTTTTTGCATTACAACAAGAAGTTTATTGTAAAACGTAATAGAAAAATTTGGAGTTGCAAATATTTTAATATTAGCTCCGGAAGGGGAAAGGGGGGGATCCTTCCTCGGAGAAAATGCGTCTCGTCGGAGACAATATACAATTGAGGTTGGTCAAAATTTGTTACCGGAAATTTGTTTCAATACACACAAAAAATACATTTTTTCGGTTTAAAAAAATGATATTCAGATGTGTCGCAAGCCCTTGAAGTTTATTACGTATTTCCCATCAGGAAAAGTGACGTTTTTGTACATTTTATTTGGAATCGTCAATATTAGCTGAATGGAGTTGAAACTCAATACTTCTCTTCACAAATAGCCATAGAATACAAGTCAAATATATTCATTATCAAATATCACCCACCTAAGTCTGTTTTATAGGGTCCCAAAAAAACCGATACGTGAAAAAATGGGTTTTGCGAGTTTTTAGCGCTAATCATGATTTTTTGGGGTTTGTAAACAATGCTAGACAATTCTAGTTTGTTTTTAATTTTTCATTTTGTGTTCAATTTCCAATTAAAGCCAGTTCAACGAACATAATTTTTCAAATAATTTTTAATTGTTTATAACCATCTTCACTCAGATAAGTGCTAAGAGTAATGCTAGAAAGTTTTTTTTTTTGTAATCTTGATTTTGCTTTGACTTTTCAGTGATGAACAAATAACAAGTGAACCTCAACAAAAATAATTTTTGAAATGATATTTTACTTTTTTAAGTGAATTATTTTTGCTCTTTTCGCAATGTTTGAAAAAATTATTCACAAAAAAGCTATCTTACACAAGAGACATAAACAAGGAATGAAATAGAGTAGGTGGGAGGACTAGGTCTGCATATGACTTGTAACAATTTTGTGTTCAATTATAACCAAAAGTTCATTGCAGAGCGTAGGAGAAAATTTTTAATTGAACATATTTTGATATCAGCCCCCTCCCAGCAAAATATACTCACGAAAAAAAAGATTGTTCAAAATATGTTTTTCTCTCATGTTTATATAGTATTCGTTCATAACTAACAAGGCAAAGCAAAGTCAACCATTTCAGAAAAAACCGGAACTTTCTAACACTTATCTGAGAGGAGATAGTTTTTAAAAATAGTAAATTGTTTAAACAACTATTTTCATTAACTTGCATTGATTATCACATCACTAAGTGAAGGGTGCCAAAAGGTTAAAAATTTCAGGAAAAAAGCGCAACTATCTGACATTAATATATATGATATTAATATAGTTTTCAAACTAGAATGAAAAGATCTATCAGAGTCGAAAAGAACATGTAAAATTTCTATGTTGTTTTAGATACTGCACATATCGGTTTTTTCCTCTCGATAAATTCTTGATAAAGGGCATCACAGGTTTTGAAAGTTCAAATACTCCCATCTTTAGAATGAAATTTTCTTTAAATTTGTGAAATACGTGTCGTCTAAAATCCTTTAAAAAAAAAAACATATTTCTTGCAAAAATGATTCTATGCCTTGAGCATGCACAGCCTGCCCGTCTGGAAATTAATTCAGCCAACTAAAATAATGATACAATATTACATACATATTGAAAATGGTAATTTAGTTACACTATGAAATCATTTAAAATTGCAAAATTTGCTGAGTTGTTTGGTTTCAATGTTAAATACAAATATTTTCTGCTTTTTTCCAATTTAAATGGTGCAATTTAAAAAATTGGAAGCATAGCGATCTTCTTTTGCATTATATTTAAAAATTTCCAACGTAATAATATTTAAACTTTTAGTTGAAGATTTTCACGAATGAATCATTTCAAATATATTTGATTGGAAGATTCAAAGAATGAATAATGATTCTGAATGAAGTGTTGAAAGCTAAACGATTTATATTTAAAAAGTTAGAAATTATATGTTACTTAGAATCAAAACAGATGAAAATTGTTTGATATGAAATTGAGACCTTGGTAATTGAATAAATTGTTTGAATTCTGACTGGTTAAAATTTTAGAGTTTCCAATTCTCATGTTGAACGCTGAATTTTCCATCTTTCTCTTTCAACAGGATTAATTTTGCAATTGAAATTGAATTGTTGAAATTCAGAAAAGTATAGTTGACAATTTGCAGAATATTAATTTTGAGACGATTTTAATGTACTTGAAACAATTTAAAATTTAAAGGTGAAGAGTATAAAAACGTTATAATATCGCAATTCTAAGTAATTGAAAATTGGATCAGTTCTAAATGATTTGAGATTTGCTCAATTTTCAACGCTCCGTATTAGAAATGTTTTTATTTTTATTGTTGCGTGCTCAAAATTACTTTATTTCTTACATTTTTGTAGAATAATTCAATTGTAAAAGTCTATATAATTGAAAATTTTTTCAGCTTGTACTAACAATTTAAAATTCTGAAATTTCGGAAGCTTTGACTTTGAACAATTCAATTCAGTTTTTCAGTTTCTAATTGCAGGATTATAATCACTTTTAATTTTGAATTGTTGAAATTCCAAAGTTTGAAATTTTAAATTATTAAAATTTGAACGCTTCGAATGATAAATAACACAACTCGAATTTAGTTGAATTTTATATGATCTAATTTTCAAAATGTTAATCTGAAATTATTCAGTTTTGAACAGTTTTGAATTGTCCCGTTCTCGAAATTTTAATCTGAAATCTTTCGATTTTGAGATTCTTCAATTAGAAATAAAAATTTTTAATTATGAATGCTTTGAAGTAGTACTGATGCAACAAAAACTCGTTTCTAATGAAACTGTCCAATTTTGGAAAGTTTCTTTCAAAATTTTCCTATTTCGAGAGCATCTGATGAAAATTTTTCCGAATGCTTTTAATTAGGAATTATCAATTATTATTTCGAAAAATTGTTAATATCTTGATATTTGAAGAAATTTAATAACGTATTTTCAAATTTCTTCAATGTTATGAAATAAAAATCCAGGCATCTACAGCTAGTTCATAAAAAATGCACGTTCCCTCTTGAAATATTTTTGAACCTTTTCGCTGATTGCCTAAAATAACATGTCCAACGTCTTCAGTATATAAATATAAAAATAGTCCCAACGGCTAATATAACACAAATTTATTCATAATACTTTAAATTCACCTATTCTTTATTTCTATCTTAGGCTTTCGGTTATAAGACATTTACGATTTTCTTTCCGACAATTAAATATTTTCAAATTAGAATATTAAAAAATGGACAAATCTACATTTCAATCGTATACTGACTACTGTTGCAAATTTGTATAGTTTCCAAACAGAAGCTTCAATAATTCTTGATATATTTCAACTTGAATATCGCTTGAAAATTGAATATATTATGTTGAAAGAGTGCTAAAATCATGAATTTGAGAGAAATATAATTTTCTTTATTACTAAATATATATCATCCATTATTCAGTTTTATAGTATACGCTGAAACAAATAGAAATTAGAAGGATGATCTACAAATATTAGGGGGTTAAACCTAGATATTAAAATTTAAAAATTAAATTAAATTTTAAATTTTAATTTTTTTCTAAACTAAATTAAATTAAATTAATTAATTTTAAATTAAATGAATTGAATTTCAAAAATTTTTAAATCCAAAGTTTGAAACAGAATATACTGTTGGAACTCGATTTGAACAAAACAATAGGTACCCACTAGGGCTGTTGTTTTTCCTTTCGGAAGGTGCAATATTTCAGTTGCAGTTTATGGCGAGGGGGAAGGGTTCCGGCATGAAGGCGACATTGCCACCTCAGGTAGTGCACCTGTCTCTTCAAAAGTATCTAAATTTCTGGGACACGATGGCGACGAAATTATACCTACCTTTTTAAACCATCTTCAATCTTACAGGGATTTGTGAGATTCGTCATATATCCGAACCTATTCATTTCTATTTACTACGTTTTACGGTAAGCTCGGTAAATAATAAAATTCTTCTCCAATTTCCCAGTAGAGTGGGTCCAAAATAAATACTTTTGGAATTTGATATCGCTACAATGCGTAAAATTAGCGTATTAGGGTTCTAAAAAAGTATAATTAATTTGAAATCGATCCACGTGCAGCTTGGTTACCTATGCTCGAAAAAAAAGTTGAAAAATTTTCTTATTTGCAGAGTTTTAGACTTTTCTTGAGGTTTATATTTCTTTGCATACCTAAATTTCAAAAAAATCTTCTCAATTTTTTGGAGATTCAAATCAATCATTTTTCTGAAAAAAAAATTCCATTTACTTTTCAAAATGTTGATTTTGGTATTTAATGAAATAATCTTTATAACTTGTGGATCAAACATTGTTCTGAACACGTGTGAGGTTTTGAAATGTAAATTCACAATACCCACTAGTCGAAATTAGAATAAAAGTAATTGTTTATTTTTTTTTATTCCTGGGCCTTGTCGATTTTTTTCTGGAGTATTTCTATGCTTACAAATTCCTGACATGCTCAAGAAAATTATAAAATCACAAGTGAAGTTGATAATTCTATTAAATAACAAATTCCAAATTTATGAAAACCACTGTAATTGTAATTTCGACTTCTGAGTCTAGCGCATTTTTTTCTAGTGTATTACTAATTTTAAAAACTCCAAACATAGAAAAAAAATTCTAAAATCACAAGTGAAAAAATGTATCATGTCGAATACCAAATTCCAAGATTTTAAAAATGACTGTGAATCTCATTTCGACTCCTAGATTTTGTGGATTTCTTTCTAGTGCATTTCTATATTTAAAAAGTCCACACATGCTCGAAAAAATCTTTAAACCACATCTTCTAAAGATAATTTCACTAAATACCAAACACAACATTTTAAACATTGGCTGTTTTACCAATTTTGACTCCTGAGGCTTCAGGCCAGCGGAATTAGACATAAAAATTGAGTCAATTTACAAAAATTCCGAAGTTCTTCAAAAAAATGGTACATTTGTGTTTTTATATGTTTAACGTGGTCGGGTCGCCATTTTGTTTCAAAAAATTAATTTGCAAAGTTTTCCCCCCATTTCTCCACGAAAATTCAAAACATTTTGCAAACTTGAGTAACTATAGGCTCAGTCTCTATCCTGTATTAAATTTTCAAAACGTTCTTGATGCGGCAACATTGTTAATCATAAACAAATTAACATTTTGTTAATCACTCCTGAGCGAAAATACCGAAGGTTTTGCACAATGTTGTTTCTTCTTTTTTTTTCATTGAAAAGAAACTATTGTATGATTTGCAAAAATAAAGTACATAACGCAAATTATCGTTTTTAATATAATTGTTACATTTTTTGCAATTCGACTCCTTGAATTTCAGCGAAAATTGCGAAGATTGCGTTTTTGGGTAGAAAATGTTAGGAGTTTTGTGATCTAAAAATTATCAAATTTAAAAAACGTTGCTTGGCCGGCAAAAATATTAAAGTTGCAATTGAACAAATTAGTTACTTTTGTAAACTAGCGAAAAATTACAAACATTTTGCAAATCGCACTGAGTGATAAATAACTTATTACCAACGTCATATTATATCTGGAATTTATTTACAACTTGGCAATTTAACTCATAAAATTCCTGCGACAACAGCAAATGTTGCGTTTTTGGGTAGCAAATGTTGGAAATGTCAGAATCTTGGAAATATTAAATTTGCAAAACGTTGCACGACCCGTTTGGGAAAATTTCGTGGCAGTCTTGAATCATGCTGAAGCCAGTACAGTTTTTCTCAAGCCTGTCTGTTCACGCAAAACTAGCCTGGCGCTACACTGGCGCTGCCTAGTTTTTCTGGGTGTTTGATTTAAACCTTTTTGCTGTCTAGTCCTAGTCTTGGCGCTATCTAGGAGTTCGTTACGAATTTGAATATATAAAGATTGTTCCGATTTCAGCTAGTTTCTAGATAGAATCACGGTTTGGACTCAAGAAAAAATTACAAAGGTGAATTCAGAAAATAATCATTTTAGAATAAAAGATTGAAGAAATTACAATACGCAATTGCACAGATGCTCCAGCAATAATTAATTATACACTTTTACATATTTAAAAGAGTAAGCAATAATCGTTGAAGGTGATCGAAATCTTAATACAAGAACTCTATTCTTAAGAACGATTTTCTTCAAGAATGTTCAAAAACATTTCCTTTCAATTGAATTATAGGTATAGTAGAGTTTTAATAAATTTTTATTGAATTTATAATAATTATAATAATATGTATAATGCTATGTATAATATTGACGATATTCCAAAAAATCAAATATCATTATAAATTACTCATTTAATTTATTCTAATTATTTATTTATTGCGTAAATGATAATTGAGCCTAACGTATTGATTATTTGAAATAATAAACAATCATTATTTCATAGTCTAATAGCAAGTCAAATCATACAAACGTTATTATTTTCAATGATTTATTCACACATCAAGCACTTTGAATGTTTAAAAATTGTACATGTTTTATTGAAATAAATATTGGGATGTAATGAATGGAATTGCATATCCGACAAAATGAAAGAAAATTCAGCTTTTAGGTGGCCGAGGTATTAAGGCGACGGGACATAGTTACAACAATATAATAGGAAGTTACATCAGAATTTCGACACCCGGCGTATGTACAAGATATTTGCGGAAACTCATTTTTTTTTGTACAAAAACTTTTTTTATATTTTTAATCAACTGAAAAATTTATATATTGAACCTTTATCGTATGAAAAATAATAGTATTATTTAATTGTTCATTATTTTTTTATCAAAATAGCCGATCTGTCTAGAAACTAGTCGATCCGAGCGTAACATCCCAGTCTAGTCACTGGACAGTCAGCCTGTGGCGCGCCAGTGTGAACTCAAGGCGGACTTGACAGAAACAGTACAGCGCCACGAAATTTTTCTACACGGGGACCGACAACAATATTGAAATTGCAATTAAAAAAATTAGGTACTTTTTCAAACCAGCGAAAAAATACAAACATTTCAGGTCCCGGAAGTTGGTATTACAACATTGTCATATCCATATGGGCGCTATGTTATAATTGAGTGCTTATTTTGTGCTCATTTATGCTGCAGAAAAAAATTTTGTGCCCGGTAATTTTGGTGAAAAATATGTAGTAATGCTAGCTTCACCTGAAGCCACAACTTCGGTATGCGAAACTCGGAAACTATAAGTGGTATCAAATTCATTTTTGCGCAGGAATTCAGTGCTAATTAAGTGCTCTGGATTCGTGCTATGCACAAAATCCGGGAACTTTTTTTTAACAAAAACGTGTAGCAATGCTGGATTCAGATGACTCTTGTATGTGACAATCGGCAACTATAAGTGGAATCACATTGTACTTGGCGCAGGAATTCAGTGCTTATTTAGTGCTCATATATGCCGCAAAAACTAAATTTTGTGCCTGGTAATTTTAGTTAAAAACCTGTAGTAATGCTAACTATTAGTGATATAATATTTCGGTCATTTGAATGTTGAAAACTTGAAGTACGTACCTATAGTTGCCTTGAAATAATAATAAACGTGATATAATTTCCATATAAGTTTTAGATATCACGCAGTCCTTTGAAAACATAGAATCGCACATGAGGATTATTCAATCGGACGGTTTCATAATCCATTATCATGAAAGAAATCTAAAAAAGAGAGAACTCATGGAGAACTCATGGAGTGAAAAGATTTTTTTTATCAATAATTGATTGGACATTCCAGTATTTTTTCTTTAGAATACGTATCTGAAGGCGAAAATGTTCTATCTTCTCGCGTTTTTCTTAAAACAGGTTTAAAAAGCGAAAATGACCTGATGTTTACGCAACATGGTTTTTTGTTTTTTATGTGACACTGGACATTGAATTTTGAACATCTCCGAAAATATTGCTACTACGAAATAAATAATGTAAAATTTCCGAATCAGTGCCAAAAAATACATAAATAAATGCCATAAAAGTCAAATAAATAAGAATTTTATATGTTTTTGTGACGTACTGTAATACAATATAAATTATTAATAATAACATTATTTTTAAAAATCTGCACGCTGCATGGGTGCGCTTCTTTTAGGTCTCGCGCTTTGCGCTCAGTCTTTGTTCTTCCGCTGCGTTTGTGCATAAACCGTTTACAATTACAGATCGAACCTTTAAGATCTGTAATTTGGTGATTGCGCCCGGGACTTCTGTTTTGCGTGAAAGTGTTTGCCGTTAAGAATTTCACTGTACCTAGCTTGTTTCAAGGTAGTAAACAGTTTGCAAATCTAATATGATGTTAGTACTAAGTTAATTATCACTCAGTACGATTAGCGCAACGTTTTGCAAATTTAATATTTGTTAGATTTCGACTCGGAAGTGATAAACAAAATAATAATTCGTTTATAATTAATCACGTTTCCAATTGGAAACAGTTTGCAAATGTAATATGATGTTGGTAATAAGTTGTTTATCACTTAATACGATTTGTAAAATGTTTGTAATTTTTCGCTAGTTTATAAAAGTAACTGATTTGCTTAATTGCAATTTTATTATTATTTCCGGCTACTGATTCACATCAACAGGAGAAACTCAACTGTTTCACTCGACGTCGTTCGTTATCAGCCCCTTTTTTCGAACGATCATCTCGTGTATTTATTTGTTAAATTTATAATCGTATCGTCTCATTTTTCGAAAGATATCGAACGAGGTCCTTGAAAATAATCGAGAAACGTCACTTGTGACAGCCTTTCAGTGACAGAGCTCTGCTGCCAAAGATTATTTGGATTTAACGTTTAATTTAACGTTAAATCTGTTCATCTTAAATTTTTAATTTAACGATTAAACACAATCTGGAGAAGGATGGCAGAAGATACAAGCTATGTAGGGAAAAGAAAATCTACGGGGTGGATACATAATTTTAAATAAGCAACAATACTGAAAAATAATAAAATACTAATAATAATGTATTCTTAGTAAAATCTAAAATAATAAACTTATATAAACAATAAGAATTATCATTCGAAATTCATTTGAGATATATTTTTGAATATATTATATAATTCAATCTTCTGAGTAATGAACTGATGATTGATGAAGATTCATCTGAATCGTAATCAGTGACAAAAAGAAGGAGAAAGGAAGTATTTTTGAATGCGGATACACGGATAAAAAGAAATTCGCGAAATGTAAGGCTTGCTCTGCACAAAAGTTGGAAATTATAATGAAAATAATGGATGGGAATACAACTGGAACTACCTGATATTTAAAAAAATTCCATGCTGAGGAATACAAGAGAGCCTTTTCTAACAGTGCAGACCAGCAGCCAAAAGAAGTATTATTGATAAGCATTTAAACATAATATAATTAAAATTTTACATTCTATCACTTTTAGCAAGAAATTCAATAATTTTAAAATGCATTTTGTATAATTTTTCAATTTCAATAAATTTCAAACAAATTTATATTTTTCAAAGAAATGAGAAGCCGAAAAATTAATTTGTACTCTCTTTGAAGCCTGTTTTAATGGAAATATGATTTTTGTAAGAATCTTACAAAACATTACTTTCAATGAAATAAATCATTTTTTGACAAAAAAAAGTAGTAAGCAACTTTCTACATTATTTTTTTCATACAGTAAATCGAAGATTAATATTATTAGTTTGAAACTAGCTGTGATTTCGATCTCGAGTGTTTCCACTTTGTTTGTATTTATAATTATATGGTGCTCATTTCACGAGCACTTTGCTTCCCGTTAGAAAATATATTTGCTTCCTCATAGAGGAAGCATTAGTTATCTTTTTTAATAATATACAAACCAAAGTCTTCATTTGCTCAATTTAAAGATAGAAATTTACAAAAAATACAAAATTACAAAATAATACAAAAAATGTTTTACATACAAAGACAAATCAGACAAATCAAAT
>CAKNYM010035729.1:1111-16743 GCA_932195095.1 Andricus curvator
CGCACTCTATCCCTTTCCCAGCTTTATGATTTCTTTACAAAAATTGTCAGAATTACTCTATTTAAAAATTTATGATCAAAGAGTCTTTTCTATTCGTGCGTCAACTTTGAATTATGTCGATGAAAAAAGTTTTTCTGTTTGAAGCAGATGACTTAAATATTATAAATGAGCCATAACTTCCTTAATCTTCAATAAAGTGTATTAATATTATAGATCAATCGATTTTCCTCGATCAAGGAATCTTTTCCGTTCTTGCATCAATTTTGAATTATGTTAGTGAAAAAAGTTTAATATAAAAAATCGTTTTTTCAAATATTATGCATTACCATAGCTTCCTTACTCTTCAATAAAATGTATAAATGCTATGGGTCAATCAATTCGTCTTGAATCAACATAACTTTTCTATTCCCACATTAACTTTAAATTATGAGAATGAAAACATTTTTACTATAAAAAACGAGTTTAAAAATATATAAATTACCATAACTTCCCTACTTTTTAATAAAATGTAATAAAATTGTAGGTCAATCGATTCCTCTCGAACCAGGGAATCTTTTATATTCTTGCATCAACTTTGAATTATGCTAATGGAAAAAGTTTTACAATAAAAAAACGATTTTTCAAATATTATGCATTACCATAGCTTCCTTACTCTTCAATAAAATGTATAAATGCTATGGGTCAATCGATTCGTCTTGAATCAACACAACTTTTCTATTCTCGCATTAACTTAAATTATGAGAATGAGAAAATTTTTACTATAAAAAACGATTTAAAAAATATATAAATTACCATAACTTCCCTACTCTTAAAAAAAATGCATTAATATTATAGGTAAATCGATTCGTCTCGAATCAAGGAATCTTTTATATTCTTGCATCAACTTTGAATTATGAGAATGAAAAAAGTTTAACTATAAAAAACCGATTTTTAAAAAATTATTCAGTGCTAAAAAAAATGGAATAAATATTTTTAGAAATCTTTAGGTCAGTTTTAAGATATTAGTGAGGAAAATAAGCCCACCAAATTTCATCAATTTATCTGCAACCGTTTTCTAGTTATCGTGTTCACAAAAAACCGTGACATCCACACACACACACACATCCACACACACAGAGCCAAACGATTGCTTAGAACATTGTATTATTTGAAAATGTTACCATTACAAAGCTTCCTCTATGAGGAAGCAAAAACTTGAGTTTTCAACAAAATAATTGAATTCTCCACCTAAAAAGATGAATTTGGAAGAAAAAAGTGTAATAGATGATATTTCAAGCGAAAAAATAATTAAATATCATCCAAAAAAATGAATTTTAAAACCAAGCAGATGACATTTCAACAAATAAAGATTTTTCAGTCATGAAAGAAAAAAAAGTTATCCAAATCGTCGAACCTTCAAGCCAAAAGACGAATTTTCTGTACAAAAATGGAATTTTCAACCAAAAAATATTAATTTTGAGACAAAATTATTTGTTATAAAATAGTTAAATTTTCAAACAATGAGATGAATTTTCAACTAAAAATATTAATCTTCAACAAAAAAGTTATTTCTTAACAAAGTTAAGCAAAAAAGATTAATTTGCAACTAAACAGTTGCATTTTTATCCAAGAAAGATGCAATTTTCATCCAAAAAAGATTTTATTGACTTTTCCATATGAAAATATGAGTTTTAAACAAGAAATAAATTTTCTACGAAAATAGTTGTATTTTCAACCCAACAAGACTAATTTCCAACAAAACAATTGAATTTTGAACCAAAAAGCATGACTTTTTAACAAAATTGTTAAATTTTCAACCAAACAGTAGCATTTCTTTCCAAGAACGGTGCAATTTGTACTGAAATAGATAAATGTTTTAATTAAAAAGACAAATTTACAAAAAAATAGTTGAATTTTCATCCAAAAAAGAATTCAGTTAAAAATTCAACATTAAGATTCAATTTTAAACAAAAAGTAAATTTTCTACGAAAATATTTGAATTTTCAACCCAAAACGACGAATTTTTAAGAAAACTGTTTCATTTTTATCCAAGAAAGATGCAATTTCTACTAAACTAAATGAATTTTTAAATTAAAAAGACAATTTTTCAAAAAAATGGTTGAATTTTCATCCGAAAAAGTTGAATGTTCAACACTAAGATATGAATTTTGAGCAAAAAGTACATTTTCTACGAAAATATTTGAATTTTTAACCCTCAAAGACGAATTTTGAACAAAACAGTTGAATTTTCAACCAAAAAGAATGATTTTTTAACAAAATTGTTGAATTTTCAAACAAATAATACAATTTGTAACTCAAAAGATAATCTTCCAGAGGAAGCAACTGCAAACAAAATAATTATAAATACAAGGCAAATAAATTACTAATAAGAATAATATGTAAGTTAATATTCAACTGCCAGAATGTTAAACTTGTAAAAATTTTAAACTAGAATCTTTTATAAATGGAATAAAAATATTTCATATTTATTCTTCTTGACAGTTATTTAAAGTTATAGAAATTCACTGACTTTTACAAGATTTATGTTTGTTAATTCCCTGACTTTTCCCTGACCAATAAAATTCCCTGACTTTTTTTTTTAATTGTTGTTGGCTAGGTTCGTTTTTCACTGACCAGATTTCTTTGGCGCGTACAATTCATATTAAATTTATGTATACTTACTGCGAGTTATTTGTTTCATTTGCGAATTTCCAAAAATTACGTACATGAATGAAAGAACCCCCCCCCCCTTCCGTAACGAATCGTAGCAAAATATCTCGACCCCTCCCACCTCCTTGAGCTGTTACGTAATTTAAGTAGGGTCCCTAATAAGCAAACATTATTTGAATAAAAAGTGTTAGCACAAATATTTTCGCTTAGCCCAGATACTTCGATATAATTATAATATATTTGATATAATGTTAAAAATATTTACTATTGAAATAGTTTACTTTAGGCCACACGTCTTTTACTTTAAAATTTTTTAACTTTTTCATAACGAAAACTAATAGTACCAACTTACAATTTGTTATGATGACAATTTTTACAATTAACTGTTTGACCATTTCTAAATTTTTTAAATTAAAAAAATGAAAATTTCCATTAAAGATTTTCAGGCCCATATCTCTAATGATGACTGTTTACAGTTTAAAAGGACCCCAGCCTCCACGGCATTGTATAATAACTACTTCTCTTTACCTGTTGCAGTACACAGTGCTGAAGACCAGAATTTTCTCGGAAATATTGAGACAATACTGTTTGAAATACCGCTTGTATTTCAAAATATTTTGACATAATATTTCTACCCGCCCTTATTTCATGATGAGTCGTTTATCTTTAAATATTTCCTGACCTAAAGAAGTAGAGAAAGGGTAATATTAGAATGGAATCAAAAAATGGTTCAAGAAATTTTTTAAGGACATTTTAAAAGCTGCAATTCAACCATACAACTTTTTTCCGTATCTCACGCTGTTTTTCCGAAAATTTGCTTTTTATTTTTTTTTACAGTATTTTCGACAAATAAAACCGAAAATGACAAATCCTAACAAAAAATGCTCAGAAGAAATTTTGTAGGATTTCTTGCATATTATTTTCGAGAAATAAAACCCAAACATCAAGTCTTATCAAAAAATGGTTGAGGGAGAAATTGTAGATATTTTAAAAAGCTTCCATTCTTCTTTTAAACTTTCTTCACGTATCTGTCGTTGGTTAACAAACTCGCTCTTTCTTTTAGAATACAAAAAAGTTTGCCAAAGCTCGACGATTTGATCCGTTCATTTTTTCGAGAGTTATCATGTTTACGGACATACAGACATACAGCACTGCAAAAACTTGATTTTCGGCTTCAGGGGGTCTCAAAACGTGGAGATCCGTTCAAAAACTGAGGTGTGAAATTTCGGCCTATTGTAATACTTTCTCAATCATAAATGATTAGAGTGTAAAAATGATTACATATTTTAATGAGTGAAGACTTATTTTATGCATTAGAATTATAATTCTAATTAGAAATTCTAATTAAAGTTTTTAATTTTTTAATACAAGAATTATTCCAATTAGAAGGTTTTCTATTAAAAATGATGACTTCTAATTTAAAATAAAAATTCCTAATTTTGAAGGTTTCAATTAAAAATCATTCAACATTGAAGGCTTTTAATTAGAAATTATATAATCTTTATCGGTTATATTCGATTTTGTTTAACTTCGCAAGCGTTCCTCATTTAAAAGATCAATTTAATAAATTCTGACATTATTAGATTTTTATCGTTGCAAAATCATAGCAATGCTTTTATTTATAATCCTGCAACCTTAACATTTATACATTTGCCAAGAAAAAAAAGTTTTGAATGTAAGTGAAAATTTAGTAAAAGTTTCTGGAGTTAATTTTTACACATAATTGATTGGTGCAGTTTACTTCTAACCTAGGATCAATATTGATTAATTTGTTTCAAATTATTTAATAAAAAATTGCTGTAAGAAAATGAAAATTTAATACATGTTTTTTTATCCATTTTAAAGAAACATTTATATCATCTTTACTTAATACACCGGAATGTGAAATATCAATTGGAAAAATAAATATTTACCTAATTACAAAATTATCATTAAAATTAAATATTGTGGCAAACCTTTAATATTGTCACTAATTTATTTTCTGTACAAATAAAATAAGGATTGGAATTTCAAAAGTTTTATCATTTTATATTAATTTGTTATTTTGTAAATCATGTCAGAATCCCTGCTTCTACTTAGCGATGTTTTGAGATAACATGGAGAAGCTGCAAGGATAATAGATTTAAAATCATTACCCTTAGAGCCGCAGAGCAATGATTGTACCTACAGAGAAAGAGTGAAGGAAGGTAGTACGAAGAGGGCAGTAGCTACGCACCGCACGAAAGTAGTTGCTATATATATTGTTCCCCCACTCCGCCGCCACTTGCCGCATCTAGGTGTATAATATCTTTGACGAAAGTAGTCAAACGGGTAGAAATAAAAAAATTTCTAATACAATTAGACCTTGAATGTAACCTAGGTGGAAACTTCAGTAGTCCGCCGAAGATCACCACCGGCGCAGTACTGGGCCAGTACTGGTCTTCAGTACAGATAATCGGCAATTCGCCCAGTACTGGCGGACGGTTGGCTCCACGATCGGGGCAGTACTATGCCGACAGTATGAATATTAAAACACCTAAAAAGCAAAACGTTACACGAGAGTTTAAAAACAATTGTTATTAAAAAAATATCGTAATACACGATAAAATTTCTAAGTTCCGTCGATTCAATTTTTAAATGCTCATTAAAAATGACATTTTATATCATTGTCAAAAGTTTTAAAATGGTCTAAAACGCGAAAAAAACCAAATATTACACGAAGAAAAATTGTAATCGATTTATATTATTGATTTGAAAATTATTTTATTTATATTCCCGTTAACAGTTCATTTATTTTACATCTATATGATGTCGTATAATAATAAAAACATTAATGAGAAAAAAGAGTTACAAAATTGTTGTTTTAACTTTTTTGAGCTGTGGCTTATGATGATGTTTTTTTCATTGATTTTCAATTATGTATGTATAGAGTAATGGTTAAGACTACCGACTGCTAGGCGATAGATTCAGGTATAGATGTAGGTTCGAAACCCTGTAACGTTAGACATTTTATTTGTGATATAATGTTTAAAAATGTAATATATGTATCCATTCTAAGCAAGACCATTAACATTTATAGACAAAATACTCGCAATCAATTATTATTTATTTTTTAAATACCTTTTTTGTTATATCTTTAGAGTACAGCAATAGTGGGTGTTACCATTAAACAAAAAGTTTCAAATTTACACTTTTGTCATTATAAATAATATTCAGACGATATGCAGTCGTATGATGATTAATGGATGGCAGGGAATGAAACGAAACATGCGGTTCGGTATCGTCTTTTTTCATTGAACGAGTGATACATGCTAAGTTCAAATCGGTGTCGTTGTGAGGGAATTGTCATTACGTTGTTTCAATCGCGATCGTTGGAACGGAGGAATAAATCGTTCGAAACCAGATTAAAACCGTATTATGCGGTTTGCTTCGCATAAATAAATAAGTTTGAAAATCTTCTGTCTGATTTATTGCCTTACAGGAATAACAAATAGTTTTTATTAGGACTACAAAGGAAATAACAGTATTTACAGCTTTGTCTTTGAAGAAATCTGTAATTGACACGTTATTATAAAATCAAGCTTAAAAATTAAAAATTGAAATACATAAAAATAGTGGATTTTTAAATATTATTAAAAAATTTATTTTATTTTTATATTAATTTTTATTCTATGTTTGAAAAAATAGTGCATGATATTTTGAATACATCTGAATTTTTCTGGCTTACATGTCCGATAAGTAAATTGTACTAAATGAGTTGAGCAGAGTAAGTTGCTGAACGAGTTGAACTCTACAGCAATTAGAGTGCACTTAAGTTTTCATCACGGACCCGACCGAAAGTTTCGTTCCATTTCGTTATTGATAGAAAAATATAATTTTTCACTGAACTTTGAATTGCTATTTCTAGATTTGGACGAAATTAGATAATATCTGAAATGACATTGATGATTGAATGAAAATTATTTTGTTTAGTTGTCAGTAACGAAATGGAACGAAAGTTTCAGTCGGGTCCCTGGTTTTCATATATAAAATGCGAAGTAAAAAGCGATATTAAAATCTGTAAAAATGAAAACAAAAAATTAAAAGCTAGGACTGTATTTTTCCCTGTTTTATAGCTGCACTAATTTTAATATAATAATAAAAATGCTGAAATATCCAAGCAAGTTGCAAATTATTTATTTGATCTAATTAAAAATTTAAAAATATATATTTTGTTAATATAATGTAAATATTCCCACGTCAATTATTCTTCCTGGAATGTTCCGTTGAATCTCAACATTAACGACTCTGGATCGCTGTCTCTTTGACAGTTGGACAGTATTGGATTGACAATTGTTCGAAATCCGACATTGTACATAGCCGAAAATGGTCGGCTACCTAGAGTGACCATTTCAAGACATCCTTGTAGTGCTTTGAAGTTCATTCTAATTTGCATAATTTTGGGTTTCTTGGCCTCTACATCTTTTTTCAGACTCTCCTCAACTTTAAATTTAGCAGCCTCTGCATTGAGTTGTATGGCGAATTCGTAAGCAGTCTGGTTTCGACTGGAAAGGTGTCGCTCCATATTTTCGGCATGTTGGTTCTTGAAAATAAAAAGTCTTTTTTTTATTTTTCATCCAACATAATTGAATTCAATTAGTCAAAAAAATTAAAATAATTTTTGACTGAAATATTAACCAAAGATAAATCATAATAATTCACAACTGTGATATTAACCAAAGATAACATTTTTTTTCTCATTCCAACCAAAAAATATCCAGTTTGTAAACTACGTTCCTGCCAAAAAAATTCTCCAATCTTCAAACAAATTCAAATTCAATTATTTTTTACCCCTGAAGCCAAAGCTATCGAAAAATATTTTACAATTTTGTTCTTGGGTGTCAATATGATTCCCCATTCAGTATAGCAATTTTTTCACAAGGATTATTAAAATTAAATGATTTTTAAGTAGCTTGAAGCATATTTAAAAATATTTAACAAGTTATTAGTTAATTGTACATAAAATCCAGAATTAAATTCATCAGATAAAGATTAACTCAAAAAAATGGAATTCTGCACAGCAAAACTCTACACGAGATACTTCATAATAATTATGTAATAATATTACAAAACTCTACGCGAGGTTAAAATGAATATTTTATAACCCTAAACAGTTAAATGTTATTCTCTAGAAAGATTGCACACGAAGTGAAAATTATATTTTTACTTTGTGTGGAATTTTACGTTATAAAGTTTACAGATATTAATTATTAATTATTTCAGTTTAGATGTAGGTTTCTTCCATGTTAGATCAACGGTGTAGACTGTGGAGTTTTTCAATGCAAATTCCATATATCTAGCTCTTTTGAAAAATTAAAATAAAAAAATATAAAGTAATAATTTACTGAACACTTTCTTTTTGCTTATACAAGCAAATGAAATAAAAAAATCTTGCAGAAATACATTAAGTTGTATAAATATTGATTTTCTAAATATTCTGAATATTTAAATATAATTACAGTTTACAGATTGCTATTTTTACATACATACTATCAAATTTTTATAAAAAGTAATAAACAAAATTGTGTCATTTTCCAGAAACTTTTTTTTTTAATTTAATATAAAATTTTGAAAATTTATTATTGTATTTGAGATGATATTATTCGACCTGCACACTTTCTAAATAATGAAAGAAATACTTTTATTTTACACGCTATTTTTTTCAACTTTCTTTATACTATTTCACTCACTTTAATAATATTGTCAAACCTCAGAAAATTCGTATACAAATTTAAATTACTTACAATACACTCACCATTAGCCCCTTTCCACATCCATCTACCAGACATGTAACCAACTTCTTCTCAGCATTGCAAGTAAAATATTGGTGGGAAGGATTCTGTTTTGTTGGCGGCACTTGTATTTGCTTGTATGTCACATTTCAACACTTTTGAAAAAAATATTAACCAAGGATGACGTAAGACAAAATATAGTTCTACGAAAACCGCATTCAATCGGTTCCTAGACTGAAACCGGAACCGGACACAATAAAGGGATTCGTTCGCGAACGGTACGAGTGTATTATAAGACTGACATGTCTACCTCATTTGTCTATAAACTCGGTTTGACAATTCGATCTTAATTTTTGTTATTTGAACCGAACGTTTAATTTATTCACGGATTCGTTTCATTCCCTGATGGATGGTAATAAAAACAATTGAATGATTTTTTATCATTTTTAAAATTAACTCCGGCATTTTCGTATGCCAGCGGTTTGCCAGTACAGAACCAGTACTGGTGTGCAGTACCGCGCTAGTACCGCAGGCCAGTACTGCGGAGCATTACCAGCCAGTACAGATGCCCAGTACTGGGACTCCGGCAATCTGTACTGGGCCAGTACTGAGCCAGTGGTGTATTTCCACCTGGTAACAGCTTTAACGCAATACTAATTTTAATTTATTTACTTCGTTTACTTTGCAGTTCGCATACCACCCACCTCCATCAATACAGTCTGTGAAAGCCTCCGTTTTAGTGGTTTTAAGTGATAAATATTTAGGTAATAATATCGAAATGGCTTTAAGAGGAAAGAAGTTTGCCCTAATCTGGTGGCTGGGTGATAGGAAACAAGACGTTATTCAATTATCAATGATTCCTAAGAAAGGTCGAAAAGTAGGCTGTGTATAGCTATATTAAAGTGGAATGACATGAAAGTTAAGAAAACTATCAAATTAAAAGCAAAAGTGCTAACTATAAGCGGTAAGTAGATCATTTTGTTTTACATTGTCCTATGTAAATACATTTTTTCGCAATAATGGCTCGAAATCTAATTTATTTACACTCATAACCTCACTCTACCGGCATCCGAGCAGGTCTCAACCGGCATTTTCTCATTGTTTTAATTCTCTACGTGGACTGGCTGGGTCGTATTGACTGTGCGCAGTACCCCTAGATAATACCAGGGTATCTAGCGTCTTTGACACCCTTGAAAACCTGGAAAAGTCCTTGATTTTTGCTCATATTCCGTGAATTTTTATACCCTTAAAGAAGAAAAGTAGGTTTTCATATGTGTTCTTGTCTGAACCGTCTTTGGTAGGTTAATGTATATAAAAATTCATAATTCCGCCATTTTTCATTTGATTTCTAATTCTTTGTTTTGTTTGTAAGTAGAAAAACACAACTTTTTAAGAATAGATTGTTCATTTTATCTCGATGAAAAATCACGTATCTGAAATCGAAAATATTTCAGAGTCAGGAAATTAATTGGTCAAGGAAAGTCAGGAAATTTGAAAAAAATCTTGCAAAAGTCAGGGAATTTCTATAATAAGAAGCACTTTGAATAACTTTCGAGGATAATAAATGATGAATTTTTTTATTTTAATTTGAAATTGCTTTATTGCGTGTATAAAAGATTGTACGTTAAAAATGTTACGAGATTAAAATTCTGGGCTTTAAATATTAATCAGAAAAAATGAAAAATTGGTCAGGAAAAAGTTAGGAAATTTTGAAAATGAAGTTTGCGACCACCCTCATATAATATTCTTGTTAATAATTTATTTGCCTTGTATTTCTTTTATTTTAGTTGCTTCCTTCTGACGATTATATTTTTACATTTCATTATTTCGCTGCAAATTCAACATTTTTGTTTAAAAGTCATTCTTTTTGGTTGAAATACATACTGTTAAATTAATTGATTCGAATTCATCTTTTTGGTAGAAAATTCAATGACTTAGTTGAAGGTTGAACCGCTTTGTTAAGAAATAATTTTTTATGTTGAAGATTCATCCTTTTAGTTAAATATTCGTTTTATTTTTCGTTGAAAATTAATTTTTTAAATTAAAAATTTAACTATTCAAGTTGAAGGTTTATAATTTTTGTTAAAAATTCATCTCGCGGGTTCAAAGTTTAACTACTTTGTTAAATTAATTCTAGATGAAATTAAAATAAATAATTATTAAAAATTACACATCCATATAAGAAATTACGCAATTCATGATTAAAGTTGAGAAATGGAATAATAACGCATATATTTATTAAATAATAGTTTATTTTAAAAAGATAAATTCTTAACAAAATACATCAATTTTTTACCAAATAGTTGAATTTTCAACCAAGAAAATTAATTTTCTACCAGAAAAGACGAATTTTCAACAAAATACATAAATTTTTAACCAAATAGTTGAATTTTCAAGCATAAAGATTTATTTTCTACTAAAAAGACGAATTTTCAAAAAAATATCATACATTTTCAACTAAATAGTTTGAGCAATGGATGTGATGTTAATCCACATTTTATTTGAATCATCTTTAGTTTATATTTGTTTCGTTTCTGAAATTTTGTAACTAAATATTTGAATTTTTATACTGTTATGTCACGGTTTTTCACCGTTTAAAAAAATTGCGAGTCATTTATCGCTTTTCTCCGTTTAGCGGCTAAATTCATTTTATATGTGACCGTCCGCGAAGAAAGGGCATAATGCCGAAAAAATCGATTTTCATTTTCTAAAGCCAATCGATAGTTTCTGAGTTACTCTTTCATTTACAATAATCAGAAATTTTTCAAGTTAATTACTTTTCTTAATATTAATCTACAAACATAGGCATAACAAGCGTACGCATAGACCGAACGAGAGGCCTAGGGAAGCCAGCCCCACCACTTACCACTACAGCTGTACGCGACGTGTCCGTGAGCTCCACTGGCTCGGGCCTAAAATAGTTGTGGTAAGTGGAGGGGGTTCTTTTCGTAGACGCATCCCCACTACTCAAATGCTGGCTTGCGAGTTGTGGGCTCTGCTACGATCGCCCGTCCTGTAAAATTCAGCTTTGACGCATTAGGTCCCTTTCTTCGAGGGCGGTCATATATTATTATTCATCGTTTGAAAGTACATGTTACAAAAAATTCTCCCTAATTATCCTTTTCACCGGAAGAATTTAAATCAGTTTCAAAATTTCCAATTTTCTAATCAGAAGTCCAAACGGAAAATTTTTTTAGTTCTAACAGTTTTCTTGCGTCCTCTTTTTGATGACTAAGTACAACTCTTCCACTAAAAATAAATTTCAGCCTTTTCATTCCTAACCTATAACCGGTTATAACTATACCGTTTCGAAATATAGGCCCTACTTTGACGCTCTTCACGCCCTAATTTGTAGGGGCTAAAGTTTTAAAGTAGAGGCTATTCCAATCCCTGCCAATGAAACGGCACTGAAACGACACTGACTGGGCCGCCAGTGCCGTTTCAGTGACTGTTTGTGCTGATTCCGGCACCTAAACGGCACTCACAGTGATGCGACGGTCATATAATGGTCCTATTGTGTTCGTCACGTACCGGGCGGGCAGAGTGGTTTACAGTAGTTGGCCGCCACCAACCCGAATCCCTTTTTAAAATTTTCTTCAAATTATTAACATTTTTTTTAATTCACGAATGTTCTCATTATATATATTTTATACTTATAAATTATATAATAATATACTATTCTGAAGTTGAATTCGAAAATGTTGTCTGTTTTGTATCTCATTCCATTTACGAGATACATTATGTTCATTCGAATTTTTAACTTTTCAAAAAAAAAGTTAGATATCTGAAATGATCGAAACCCGTAGATTCTGAATATCTAACTTTCGCAGAGGTAATTTCAAAATTTTACAAATTTTAATTTCTCATTTTTAATACCTTTCAGCTGGTCTACTTGGTAGCCTATTCGCAGGTATAAATGGAATTTCTGCAGGCATTTGAAACTGGGCAGTGCCGTTTCAGTGCCGTTCAATCGGCAGGGATGCGATTTTTGCCCCTACTTTGGCGCTCTAATGGGCACAAATTTCCAAATCTTCCACTTGGAGCGTCAAAATAGGGGCTTAGTTTTTGCTTCTACATTGAAGCTCCACATTCTACCTTCCTGTACCAAATAAAATTATTTGTCGAAAGATTAACAAAAGTAGAGCAAGATGAAGGCATAGCGACATTTGCGCAATATTTCAAGTTATTTTGCATACTCATTCAACAACAATTCCTTATTAAGCTATGTACCAAATGTCACAATTTCCTCGTTTCACTCAACTTTTCATAATCTGTCATTAAATAATATTCTTTTCGTGCACTTTTAAATTCCTTTTGCTGATGAATTATTAATCCTTTTTCCTTCTAATTTTTTTATTAGAATCTTTCAAAATAGAGCGAAGTTTTATAAGTCAAACTTAAAGCGAATTCGGTTATCTGCACTGGTGTACTCTAGATGCACTCCGACCTGCTCCTTCTTACTTCTTCATTCTGAATACTATAATAAAGTAAAATATAGTAAGATGTAAATATCAAAGTATTATAGAACAGCGTAAGTTTTATCATCTTGCTGATTTTCCACGTTTTATGATTCCACTTATACTAATTGGGTTTTCGCCTTCGAAACCTATATATAAAGTTATTAATTATTTTCATTGTTCAACCACATATACGTAGAATACGTATATGTATACATACATACATACATACATACATATATATTCGGTATTCGGTTTTGATTCCTTGGGATTCGAACCGAAGGGCCTATGACCAAGCCACCGGACGCGTCCTCGGGTTGCGGATAGGGGGTCCCTGTACCAAGGGTTTCTGCTGAATATGGTTACAATAATTAATAAGCAGTCGCGGACAATTTTCCAGGGATGGTCCCGAAGGAATAACCCCCAAGCGGAGGCGTAACAATCGTGCCGAAAGCTGAATGGCACCTGGGTGTGGTGTCTCAAACGGTGACTCTGGGATACCGGGCGACCTCTCAGAGTATCAGCCTTATCCTTGCACGCGGGGCTCTACAAGGATGGACTAACCCTTTTCCCTAGCTGCTCGTGGGAACAACAATGACAACACCAAACATAGTTGTAGGAAGTGCGGTTCAAAACAATCGAACGCGCAGGGCTCCCGACAATGGGTCGGACAACAATGCCGACTACCCTAGAGTTGGGGGAGCCAATCAAGACGGAGTCAATGCGATTGACCGGCGGAATCTCGTTACTTTTGAATGGAAGGATCGACTCAGGGACGACCTGCTGGAGTGCTATGATACCAGTATGGCCCCTGAACGAAAAGGTTACACGGCGCGACTGCATGCTCTGTGGTGCGAGAAACACCCAGAGCTCTCGGATTTTTCGCAAAAACGGCTGCGAAACCGTGCCGAGGACCTCCGGAAAAGGGGTTATATAAGCGGAGCGCCTACACAACCGCAGCCAGAACAAGCCGGCAACAGAGAAAGAGAGGCGACACTGAGACCAGCCTCGAACAGGCATCCAATAGAGGGAGAACGATGCTTCAAGACCCGGAGAAACATCAACATTCAGGTTTCTCCCAAGCCCAAAGATCTGACTGAACTGGATGATGAGCTTCGTGGAGATTTTTCCGAAGAATCCGACCTCTGGACTATCAATTGTAGTGTGTACAATGCAGCGAGAACTTTGGCAGATGCAAACCGTAAAACAAAACCAACGGTTGATCATAAGACCAAAAGACGAATGCATCAACTTAGCACAAAGATAGGCTGGGCAAGACAGTACGCGTCCCGCATTCAGTGTGTGATTGACTACATAACATCTGGCAGGACTTTCACTGCCAAGGTTCGACAGTTCACGCGCGAACTGCGGATCCGTCATCACACAATCAACAAGTCAAAGCTACTGACCATCAGGCAGCATATTGTTGACAGAATACGAGTACTATCTGACGCTAGGAGAAGTCTAGAGCGGAGAGAGAGGTGGGTCGGAGAAAATCAACAGTTTTCGTCTGACCCATCTCGACTCTTCCAAGACCCTCCAGTTACTGTCGACCATCCGCCCAAACCAGAGGAGGTCGAAGCATTTTGGAGAGAAGTCTACGAAGTCCAACATCCACTTAAAGAAGGCTCAAAGAACATAAACAGCTTCAAGGAGCTGTGCAATGCCCTCATCACAGCTGAGGAGGAATGCCCACCTATCACTACCGAGGAGGTGAAAAACGTATTAAGAGGCATGAAGAACTATTCCGCTCCGGGACCAGATGGCATCAAGACCTTCTGGTGGAAGAAGTTTCCTTCAACCCACCAGCATCTGGCCAAAATTTTTACCTCATATCTAAAGTCGGAAGAGCCTATTCCGGGGTGGTTGGTGGAAGGGCGCACAGTGCTCCTGCCGAAGACGGGCAACTTAGCTGACCCTAAGAATTACAGGCCAATAACTTGTCTGAACACACTGTATAAGATCTTCACAGCTATCCTAAATGATAGGATTGTTCGGGCAATTGGACCTGTATGGCGAGAGATGTATGAACAACGTGGCTCAAAGAAAGGCGTAGCGGGATGTCGGGAGAACTTGCTCATCGATAGATGTGTCTGTAAAGACGCAGCATACTATCAGCGATTTCTATCGATGGCCTGGATTGATTACCGGAAAGCTTTCGATTCAACCTCCCATAGACTTATCATCTGTCTGTTGGAAAGCCTAAAGGTTCATCCACACATCGTGAGGTGCATAGAGACATTAATGCCGCTTTGGAAAACCAGATTTACTATCTCATCTGGAAAACATCCTGTGATCACTAACAGTATCACCTTTCAGAGAGGTGTATTTCAGGGCGACACCATGAGCCCTCTCCTCTTTTGCCTCACATTATTGCCACTATCTCTCGCACTTCGCCATTCCGAAGGGTATCTCTGCGGAAAACCTGGAAACCGAAAGCATAATGTCACTCATGTATTTTACATGGATGATCTTAAGATCTATGCTAGGAATCAAGAGAAACTACATCTAGCTCTGAAAATTGTCAAAGAGTACACTCAAGAGATTGGAATGGAATTCGGGTTAGAGAAATGCGCCAAGGTTAATTTGAAGAAAGGAAAACTTAATGGCATCCCCGAAGATCCTGAGCTCGTTGACAGAAGCGCTATACGACACCTTTGCGCTGGAGAGACCTATACATACCTGAGGTGCCACAGAGCCGCATTCAGGACGTGACATCTATAAAGGATACTCTCCGATGCAGATACAAACGTCTCATCCGGCAGATTTGGTCTTC
>CAKNYM010035733.1:312-12860 GCA_932195095.1 Andricus curvator
TGGATTGAAAATTCATCTCTTTGGTTCAAAATTAAAATTATTATGTGGAAAATTCGTAGTTTTCTGCGTTGAAAATGAATTTTTTGTTAATAATTAGTATTTTGTTAAAAATTAAAAAAAAAATGTTTAATTAAAAATTTCTCAACAAAATTCGTCTTTTGTTGGTAAGAAGTTAAACTGTTTGGTTAAAAATTCATCTATTTTGCTAAAAATGCAATAGTTTTTGTTAAAATCTTGAAACTGAAAATTCATCTATTCGAATTTTGGCTAAAAATTCATTTTTTAAATTGAAAATTCATCTTTTTTAGTTAAGAATTCAACAGTTTTCTTGAAAATTCGTCTTTTTAGGGTTAAAATTCAAGTGATTTAGAGAACATTCGTCTTTCTGGCTTGAAGATTGGATAATTTGGTTTAAATTTTTTTTCCTTCTTGAGTGAAAAATCGTTTTTGGCAAAATGATCAAATATTTTGTTGAAAATTCATTTGATTTTGGCTTAAAGTGCATCTTTTTTGGTAGAAACTTAATCATTTTTGGTTAAAACTTAGTTGAAGATTCATCTCTTTGACTGAAAATTTAACTCTTTTTTCGAAAATTCGATTTTGTTTTAAATTTATTCGTTTAACTGAAAACTTATCTTTTATAGTTGAAAATTCAGCTGTTGGGTTGAAGATTCATGTATTTTGTTGAAAATTCGTCCTTTTTGGTAAAAATTAATCTTTTTGGTTGAAAATTGATCTTTTTAAATTGAAAATTCAACCATTTGTTTGAAAGTTTTTGTATTTTGTTGAAAAGTCGTCTTTTTGGTAAAAAATTTATCTTCTTGTCTGAAAATTAATCTTTTTGGTTGAAAATTCATTTGTTTGGTTGAAAATTAAACTATTTCGTTGAAAATGTGTCTTTTTTAGTTGAAAATTCATTTTTTTAACTGAAATGTTTCTTTTACATTTTTGATAGTTGAGTTTAATTTAATTTTAGTTGAAAGTTCAATTATTTGGTTGAAAACTCGTCTTTTTTTGGGTTCAAAATTCTATTATTTTTGTAGAATATTTATATTTTTGGGTTCAAAGTTCAAATTATTTGTTAAAAATTTATATTTTCGGGTTGAAACCTCAACTGTTTTGCCGGAAATTTGTGTTTTTGGTTTGAAAATTTAACATTTTGGATTTATTATTTTCTTTATTGATTAAAAAACCTTTTTTTGTTGAAAATTCAACCATTTGTTTGAAAATTCTTGTACTTTGTTGAAAAGTCGTCTTTTTGGTAGAAAATTAATCTTCTTGGCTGAAAATTAATCTTTTTGGTTGAAAATTGATCTTATTGGTTGAAAATTCAGGTCTTTCTTGAAAATGTGTTGAAAATTTATTTTTTTAACTGAAATGTTTCTTTTACATTTTTGATAGAAAAGTGATCTGTTTTAGTTGAAAATTCATTTATTTCGTTGAAAACTCGTCTTTTTTGGTTTAAAAATTCAATTTTTTGTGTAGAATATTTATATTTTTGGGTTCAAAGTTCAATTATTTTGTTAAAAATTTATATTTTCAGATTGAAAACTCAACTGTTTTGCAGGAAATTCGTGTTTTTGGTTTGAAAATTTCACATTTTTGATTATTTTCTTTCTTGATTAAACAATCTTTTTTTTGTGGAAAATTCAACTCTTTTGTGGAAAATTCCTCTTTTTTGGTAAAAAATTAATCTTTTTGGTTCAAAGTTGAAAATTTTTTTAAGTGAAAATTCAACCATTTGTTTGAAATATATTGTATTTTGTTGAAAATTCGTCTTTTTAGCTTTTAAAACTCAACTGATTTGTAGAAAATTCATCTTTTTGGCTTGAAGATTCATTAATTTGGTCGACAATTTTTTTCTTTCTTGATTGAAAAATCTTTTTCGGTTAAAAAATCCAGTATTTTGTTGAAAATTCCTCTGTTTTGTTGAAATGTTAGGAATTTAAAGCGTTTCAAATTGTTAATAATTGAAAATTAAAATTATTTTGTGGAAATTTTTATTTTTTTTTTATTGAAAGTAAAACTAAGAAGTCAAATTTTCAAGAAAATTGTTGAATTTTTAATTAAAAAAGATGAATTTTTAATTTAAAAAATCAATTTTTAGCCCAAATTGGAATAGATAAATTTTCAGTTTCAAAATTTCAACTAAAGCATTTTCAACAAACTAGACGAATTTTTAACCAAACATTTTATCTTCTTACCAAAAAAGACGAATTTGTTGAGAAGTATATGAATTTTGAACAAAATACTAATTATTAACAAAAAAATTCATTTTCAACAAAAAAAAAACGAATTTTCCACATAATAATTTTAATTTTCCACCAAAGAGATGAATTTTCAATTCATTTTCAGGTAAATATTTGAATTCTTAACTAAAAAAGATAAATATTGAACCAAAAATGGAATAGTTAAATTTTCAGTTGAAAAAATAAATTTTAACTAAACGAAAACGAATTTTCAACCAAACAGATTAATTTTCAAATAAAATGATGAATTCTCAACCAAAAAAAAAGAATTTTCAACAAAATAATTAAATTTTCAATAAATTATTTAAAACCTGAACGAAAACAGATTAATTTCCAGCCAAACAGTTGTATTTTTAACCAAATCCGATGTAATTTCTACTAAAGAAGATGAATTTTCAACGAAAAAAGTACATTTTAAACCAAGAATGAAATAGTTGAAATTTCAGATAAAAAAATTATGTTTCATAAAAAAAAAAAATTTCCACAAAATAATTTTAATTTTTAACCGAAGAGATGAATTTTCAACTAAAATTATAATTCTTTAACGAAAAAGAATATTTTTTAACAAAGCTGTTTAACTTTCAACTAGCCCAAATTGATTTTATTTAAAAGAATATAAAATATTATTATAATATAAATATTATATACTATATTATTAAATAATTGAATTAAATTTGACGAAGTTTTAATAACAAGAATAAAAATGCTGAAAAGATATTCTATTTAAAATTGAATTCAATAATTAAAAATAAATGAATGGGTGAATTTTGGAAAAATGAAAAGAAATTCGAGTCGCAATTAAAATATATGTTTATTTCTGATCCTAAAAACGATTTCCTATGAGGCTCTTATTCATTATTTTTAATACTGTGAGTTATAACGAGATTTATGTACAGTAACAATGACGTCATAGTCTCATGATATAAGGAATATAGTGACAATTCTTATCAATTGTGTATCGTAGCAGCAGATTCATTTACAATAATAACAAGTACCATCATTTTCGATCAGAATTCTATCACAATTATCTAGGAGGACTCTTGTATACACCGGTAGTGATTTTTTACTCTACTTATTTAATAGAAAGTACCAACGTTAAAATTTATCTGTTTCTTAGTAACAATTTAATTAGTAAAATACTCTTGAATTTTAAAATACAATTCCTCTATGAAAGAGTCTCTTTACAATATAATTACTATTCCTTCTCTTTTCCAGGGTGGTCTCTTTCTCTTTTTTACAATTTATTTTTTATTCTACTTTTGAGTTTTACTCGATATCTTCGAAATTCACTGATTTGATTAGACTAATCAGTTTAAATAGAAAATTACTTGTTTATAAACAACTTTCAGTAACCTTATAGTTTAAATAATAATTGCTGTCTTCATTTTCATGTAGAAATATTCAAACGCACTAATATAGCACCACTAGTATGACACCTTTTCAAAATAAAGTTCTTAGTGATTAAAAAAAGGGCAATCCACGACTCGGCCATCACACCCGCTTCAGGACGAGACGTGCGCACGTCTTTGCCGTTGTGGACGGGGCGTGACGGCAGGCACCACCAGCGCCCTCTAGTCTTTTCCGTAATTTGAGATTCAAATCCTCAACAAAATTCCCTGAAATTTTCTTCTTTTCAGGTATTTCAAGATTTTTCCGGGTATAAGTTTTCACGGCTTATAATTTTTTTTGTCTTTGTAAACATCTAAATGTTTCAAAATTAACTAAAAAAAAGTTCCATTTTCAATCAAATAGTTGAATTTTCAACTGAGAAAAGATAAATTTGCAACCAAAAATGGAATATTGAAATTTTCAACCAAACAAAACCGAATTTTCAACAAGCTAATTCAATTTTCCAACAAAGTGATCAATTTTCAACTAAAATTATTAATCTTTCACTGAATCTTCAACCGAAAATTGAATAGTTAAATTTACAGGAAAAAAATAATTTTCAACCAAAGAGACGAATTTTCAACTGAAACGATGGAATATGCAACTGGATTATTTAAATTTTCAGTTAAAAAAATTAATTTTCAACGAAATAGTTCAATTTTCCCACAAAGTGATAAATTTTAAATTGAAATGATTAATTTTCTACTGAAATAGTTGAATTTTAGACGAAAAAAAATCTGCTTTGTTTGAAAATTTAATTATTTTATTGAAAACTTATTATTTTCTTGATGAGACTTCATCATTGTAGTGAAAAATTCATCTATTTGTTTAAATGTTGAATTATTTTGTTGAAAATTCGTATTCTTTTTGTTGAAAATTAATTTTTTTAACTGAAAATTTAACTATTTCACTTTTGGTTGATTATTTATATTTTTTAGTTAAAAATTTTATTATTTACTTGAAAATGGATTCAAATATCAACTATTTCGTTGAGATTTTTTTTCTTTTTTGACCGAAAAATCTTTCTTGGTTGCAAATTTAACTATTTTGTTGGAAATTAGTCCTTTTGGTTTGAAAATTCAAGTCTTTTTTTAGTTTATCTGATTTGTTTAAAAATACAACTGTTTGTCTAAAAATTAATCCGTTTACGTTGGGGATTTATATATTTTGTTCAAAATTTGTCTTTTTTAGTTGAAAATTCATGTATTTGTTTGAAAATTAAACTATTTTGTTGAATATTCGTTTTCCTTTAGTTAAAAATTTGTTTTAAACAAAAATTAAACATTTTTGATTCCATTTTTGAATAGAATAGTAAAATTTTCGGTTAAAAAAAATTAATTTTCAACCAAACAAAAATGAATTATAAACAAGATAATTAAATTTTCCGACAAAGTGATACATTTTGAATTAAAATCTTCTATTGTAATAGATACATTTTAAATCAAAAAGATCCATTTTCAATCAAATAGTTCAAACTTCAGTTGAAAAAAATGTTTTTCAAATAAACAAAATTAATTTGAAACAAAAAAGTTCAATTTTCCCACAAATTGATAAATTTAAAATTAAAAATATTAATCTTCTACTAGAATAGTTGAATGTGAAACCAAGAAGATTAATTTTCAACCAAAAATTAAATAGGTACATTTTCAGTAAAAAAAAACTAATGTTCAACCAAAAAGATGAATTCTTAACTAAAATTTTCAGTAAAAAACTTAATTAAAAAAAAAAATTTCAACAAAATAGATAAAGTTTCAGCCAAAGAGATGAATTTTCATTTAAAGTGAAGAACCTTCAACCAAAAGAATTCATTTTTAACAAAAAAGTTTAACTTTCAACCAAGTAGTTAAATTTTCATCCAAAGAGGATGAATTCTCAACGGAAAACGTAATAGTTGATATTTCAACCAAAAAAGATTTCAATTCTAAATAAAAAACATTTGAATTCAACCAAAAAGTGTGAATTGCGTACAGGAGTTTAATTTTGAACTGAGAAAGATTTTTCAGTCAAGAGTGAGAAAAAATCAAAGCAACCGTTGAATTTTCAGTTAAAAACATAAATTTAAAACAATAAAAATAACAATTTCATCAAAATATTTAAATCCAGTTATGTAAACTTTTACAAATAAAACAATATTGTTATTTAATTTTATTTTACAATTTGAACAAAATTTAAGCAGGCTCCCGAAAAAATTTCCCAAAAAATCCAAAGATCCTCATTAGTTTTTCTGAATAATAGATCAAAATCTACCAATTCTGAATTGTCTAAAAAAAGGAAGAGGACTGAGATTTTTAAGTATCTTGTACGTACGATGTCCTGAAACAGGTATCTGGACGAGTCGTGGATCGCCCATAAAAATCCAAAGTCCTTCATTCCTTTTTTTGGAAAAATAGATGAAAATTTACAAATTCCGACTCGTATGAAAAAGAAAAAGGACTGAGATTTTTGTACGGTCTCGCCCCGAAACAGGTATGAGGACGAGTCGTGGATCGCAAAAAAAAAAATTAAAAGATCCTGATTCGATTTTCAGAATAGATGAAAATCTACCAATTCCGAATCGTCTAAAAAAGGAAGAGGACTGAGATTTTTAAGTATCTTGTACGTACGATCTCGTGCTAAAACAAGTATGAGGACGAGTCGTGGATCGCCCAAAAAAATCCAAAGATCCTCATTCGTTTTTCGGAAAAAACCAAAATCTACCAATTCGGAATCTTCTAAAAAAGGAAGAGGACTGAGATTTTTAAGTATCTTTCACGTACGATCTCGCCTTAAAACAAGTATGAGGACGAGTCGTGGAGCGCATAAAAAAATCCAAAGATCCTCATTCGTTTTTCGGAAAAATAAATCGACATCTACCAATTCTGAATTGTCTAAAAAAGGAAGAGGACTGAGATTTTAAGTATCTTGTAAGTACAATGTCCTGAAACAGGTATGAGGACGAGTCGTGGATCGCCCATAAAAATCCAAAGTTCTACATTCCTTTTTTTGGAAAAATAGATGAAAATTTACAAATTGCGACTCATTTAAAAAAGGAAAACGACTGAGCTTTTTGCAGGGTCTCGCCCCGAAACACGAATGAAGACGAGTCGTGGATCGCCAAAAAAAATATCCTGATTCGATTTTCAGAATAGATGAAAATCTACCAATTCCGAATCGTCTAAAAAAGGAATAGAACTGAGATTTTTAAGTATCTTGTAAGTTCGATCTCGTCCTAAAACAAGTATGAGGACGATTCGTGGATCGCCCAAAAAATCCAAAGATCCTCATTAATTTTTCGGAAAAATAGATCCAAATCTACCAATTCCGAATCATCCAAAAAATGGAGCGGACTGAGATTTTTAAGTATCTTGTACGTACGATGTCCTGAAATAGGTATGAGGACGAGTCGTGGATCGCCCAAAAAAATTCAAAGATCTTCATTCGATTTCAGACCAATTTCGAATTGTCTGAAAAGGGAAGAGGACCAAGATTTTTAAGTATTTCGTAAGTATAGACCGCGTAGTGAGAAAAAATATAATAATAATATTGATTTCTACGTCACTAGAAAGTACCTAATCGCAAAATACAATAATAGTTATAATAACTTTCTAAATCTTGGCGGGTACTAATGTATCACGTGTGCTCTTTAGTCTTATCGAAGGTTTGATTCCTAACTTTTCAAGTACCTACATGATAAGTACATAGAATGACATTTTTTACAAAAATGACATTTCCCTCTTGTACGAGATTCCAAAATTAATTTTCGACGATTGACGTCTTGAGCCCGTCAACGAAAAAATGAGCTGTTCAAGTCATAAGGTGATAATAATAGTAATGGCTAATAATAGAAAAATTATTACTATTATCTAAAGTAGATGTAAAGTAGAGTGTGACTATTTTATAAAGAGTTAAAAAATATGTTCTTGATCTGAGGAACTTCCTTAATGCTCTGGCCTTAAAGAGGTAGTATTTATAAGGTACATATGTATAATGTGGCTGGAGTCATGTTTTTAAGAATTTTAGGGCGCACAAAAACTACTTTTTCAACTACGTCTAGATTTAGAATTACAGGGATCACGGTCAGTCCCCAATTCCCTATCTTTCCCCTTTTTTAAAGCTGCGATTAATTTTCAAGAATTTTTTACTTTTAATTGACATAATTTTCCTTTTATAACATTTAATTTATAAATAAAATTGTATTTTATTTAATTTTTCACCGGAAATATTATTTTAAAAGAAAATCATTTAACTTCGAAAATTAAACTTATAATTTTGAACAACTTTAGGTTATGTTAGTGTTTGTGGTCGAAACTTTCTGGTACTTGCAACAATTTTAGGTTATGTTAGCGTTTTTCAACGGAAATATTATTTCAAGCCCAAATCGTTTGACTTGAAAGATTAAGCTTACAATTTTGAACAGCTTTAGGTTATGTTAGTGTTTTTGGTCAGAAATCGGTACTTTTAATAAACAATCATTAGATTTCAAAGAAAATGTACAATTTTGGAACAGTTTTAGGTTATAAAGACACTTTTCACCGGAAATCGGTTATATTGAACAAAAAATATTAGGTTTAAAAGAGAATTTACAATCTTAAATAATTTTTTGTCATATTACTATTTATTGTTAGCGTTTTGCATCGAAAATATTATTTTAAATTATTTGAATTCAAAAATTAAACTAACAATTTTGAACAAAATTAGGTTATGTCAGTATTTTTGGTCGAAAAATGGTATGTTTTAGCAAAAAACATCAAGATACCCAATTTTCAACAATTTTAGGTTATGTTAGCGTTTTTCGTCTAAAATTGAGATTATTAATTTAAAAAATTAGATTTAAAAGAATATTTACAATATTTGAACAATGATAGAGCATGTTAGCGTTTCGCATCGGAAATATTATTTTAAATAATTTGACTTTAAAAATTAAACTAACAATTTTGAACAACTTTAGGTTATGTCAGGATTTTTTGTCGAAAATTGGTATGTTTTAGCAAAAATCATCAAGAAACCTAATTTTCAACAATTTTAGGTTATGGAAACGTTTTTCACTGAAAAATTAGGCTTAAAATTTCGAACAACTTTAGGTTATGTTAGTGTGTTTTCTCGGAAATTGATATGTTTTAGCAAAAATCATTATCAAGATACCTAATTTTCAACAATTTTAGGTTATGTCAGCGTCTTATACCGGCATTCGGTATTTTTCATAAACAATCATTGCATTTCAAAAATGATTTACAATTTCGGAACAATTTTAGGTTATGATAACGTTTTTCACTGAAAAATCAGACTTGAAATTTCCGACAATTTTAGGTTATGTTAGTGTGTTTTGTCGGAAATTGATATGGTTTAGCTAAAATCATCTAGATACTCAAATTCGGAACAATTTTAGGTTATGACAGGGTTTTATAACGGAAATCGGTACTTTTAATAAACATTAGATTTCAAAGAAAATGTACCATTCTTGAACATTTTTAGGTTATAATGACACGTTTCACCGGAAATCGTTTTTTTTAACAAAAACATTAATTTTTTAAGAAGGGATTTAAAATCTTTAAAAAAATTTTTGTTATATTATGTTAGTGTTTTTCGTCTAAAATTGGGATTATTATTTAAAAAATATTATAGATTAAAAATAATATTTGAACAATAATAGGGTGTGATAGCGTTTTGCATCGAAAATATTATTTTTAATTATTTGACATCAAAAATTAAACAAACAATTTTGAACGACTTTAGGTTATGTTAGTTTCTTTTGTCGGAAATTGATATGTTTTAGCAAAAATCATCAAGATACCCAATTTTCAACAATTTTAGGTTATGTTAGCGTTTTATACCAGAAATCGGTACTTTTTATAAAAAAATCATTGGATTTCAAAGAATATTTACAATTTCGGAACAATTTTAGGTTATGATTAAGTTTTTCACAATAAGTCGATCATTTTCGAACAAAAAACATTAGGTTTAAAATATTAAACATTAAAACATTTTTTGTTATGTTAGTGTTTTTCGTCTGAAATTGAGATCAAAAAAATATTTGAAAAATCCAAAAAATCCAAAAATCCAAAAAATATTAGATTTAAAAGAATTTTAAAACAATATTTTTCACCGGAAACATTATTTTAAATAAAAATAATTTCTTTTGGAAAAGCTTACAATTTTGAACGACTTTAGGTTATGTTAGTGTTTTTTGTCGGAAATTGATATGTTTTAGAAAAATACATTAAGATTCCCAATTTTCAACAATTTTAGGTTATGTCGGCGTTTTATACCGGAAATCGGTAGAGTTATTAAATTCTCGAGACTTTAAGTTCACGTTATATAGCAAAGAATATGACAGAATTTAGGAAAATTTAAAAGAACCTAAGAGAATTTAAAAATGTATGATTTTTTTAAATATTTGTATTGTTTACGTTATTTACATAGTTAAATACGACTTTTTTTACTTATATAAATATATTTATAAATAAAAAAAAACACAAAGAAAATGTTTACTGTCGAAATATTACCGATTTATTAAAAATGAAGTTGAAATTTGAGGTTATGTTTACTCTGAATCGTTCTCATAAATTCTCAAAGAATTTATCCGCCGGTAATATGAACGATTTAGCACTCTAGAAATCGTTACGCTTAATAAATAGTCATTGAATTTCAAAGATTTAAAATTTTTGAACAATTTTAGGTTATGATAAAATTTTTCACCGGAAATCGGTTATTTTGCAAAAAAAAAAATAGGTTTAAAAGAGGATTTACAATCTTAAATAATTGTGTGTTATGTTAAAATTTTTGCCTAAAATTGATATTATTGATACAAAAATCGTTCGATTTAAAAGAATATTTACAATATTTGAACAACTTTAGGTTATGTTAGTGTATAAAAATATTATATAATAATTCTGAAATTAAGATATCAATTTTCATCAACTATCAAAAATACTGTATATAATAGAATCTCGTTCAGTATTAATATTATAAAATTAATAATAATCGCGCGCGTATTTATTTTGCAATTTAATCAAATTTATCAAAAAATACCTTTTTTTCAAAGAAAAATTGTCCTATTTTCCCTAAAATTGAACTGCTGAACTACTGTGATCCCTGGAATTATGTTTAAAAAAAAGTATTAAAACTTTAAGAACAAACGTGCCGAGAGAAGTTCATAATTCACTACTATTGACATTTCCTAAATCTAAGTTTGGCACCTGTTTCATTCCTAAGATTCAATTTTTTAAATTTCACTTGAAATATTTTGAAAAATTCTTTTTGAACACTACAAAAAATTTGACTTGAGTATTTACTAGTTGCAATAAGAATGTTAATTTTCAGAGAATGAAACCCTAGTTGAAGAACCAGAATGATATACAAGTTTGGAAGAAAAATCATTTTGAAGATTTTCGTGAAATATAAATAGGATGAAAATATAATAAGGCACGCGCATTCTCATGCGCTTAATGGCGCTTCTTCGTAAAAATCTGGCTCGTCCTCATTGTCGGGAGCCTTACTGTCCAAAGCTCGCAATTCTGTGGCTGTGAAAAAATGGGTCATTTGAGCTCGGAGAGGAATCATTAAGATTAGGAAAAATGGAAGGGCCAAGGCCGCTCTAGAGTCCTTCACAATCCACAAGATCGCCAAGCACGTGATTTGTATCGTGGTGAAGATGTGCATTTTATAAGTTTGCACCCTCCGGACAAAAACCGCTGTTCCATGATGCTTGACAGGCATGAAGAATAATTTTATCCGATCAAAGAGTTGAACTCCGTTTGTAGAGGAGATGCCTGAAACATTTCAAAACAATTCAATTTAAATTCAAAAGAATTGAAATGAATTAGAAACAAATGTTTAAAATCATAAAAATTCCATTGATTCTCGTGAAATTGGAATAAATTTAGAGGAATTTAAGGTAAACGAAAAGAATTCGATGAAATTCATAAAAATTCAAGGCAAATTAAAACAAACCAAATGAACTGAAAACAATTTAAAAATATGATTTTTTAAAATTGAAAATTAATTTTTTTAACTAAAAATTTAACTGAATCTTTTTCGAATTTTTTTTTATAGACATTTAATGTTTTTGTTGAAAATTCATCTATTTGGTTGAAAATTGAACTATTTCGTTAAAAATTGATTTTATTTAGTTAAAAACTTATTTCTCTAACTTAAAATTAAACTATTTTATTTTTACTTGAAAATTCTTCTATTTTATTGAAACTTTGTCTTTTTTTAGTAGAAAATTCATCTTTAGGGTTAAAAATTCAACTCTTCGGTTCAAAATTTATTTTTTTTTTTAATGAAGATGCATCATTTTAGTTCAAAATACATTTCTTTTGTTACAAATTTAACAAACTTTGTTGAAAATTCGTTTTTTTTCTTGTTAAAAATGCATTTTTTTACTAAAAATGTAGCTATTCTATTTATGCTAGAAAATTAATCTTTTTTAGTTCGAAAATTCAATTATTTTGGTAGAAAACGCATATTTGTGGGTTATAAATTCAACATTTTTTTTCCAAAAATTCGTCTTCATGACTTAAAAACTCAACATTTTAGACGAGATTTTTTTTCTTTATTAATTGAAAAATCTTTCTTGGTTGAAAAATGTAACTCTTTTGTTGAAAATTTGTATTTTTTGGTTTAATTCAACAACAATTCAATTTAAATTCAAAAGAATTGAAATGAATTAGAAACAATGTTTAAAATCATTAAAATTCCATTGATTCTCGTGAAATTGGAATAAATTTAGAGGAATTTACGGTAAACGAAAAGAATTCGATGAAATTCATAAAAATACAAGGCAAATTAAAACAAATCAAATGAACTGAAAACAATTTAAAAATATGATTTTTTTATTGGAAATTAATTTTTCTAACTAAAAATTTAACCGAAACTTTTTCGAATTTTTACATTCTCATCTAGAGAAGGTATTAGATTTGTGTAAAATTT